>CM055113.1:29901219-30066176 GCA_029204225.1 Diphasiastrum complanatum | reverse complement strand
CCGATTTCATTTATGAGATCAAGCATACCAAATGGATTTCATCGATTGTCATTGTTCCTAAGAAAAATGGGAAATTGTGAATATGTGTGAATCTCAAAGTGTTGAACAAAGTGACGTGGAAGGATCACTTTCCGTTACCTTTTACTGGAAAGCATTTTGGATCGCCTTGTTGGAGCGGAAAGCTTATAGTTTCTTGGATGGATTAGTGGTAACAACTAGGTTAAGATAGCACCTGCCGATCGCCACAAAACCGCTTTTGCAACAGAATGGGACACCTATGCTTACAAAAGTAATGCCGTTTGGACCTCTGTAATGCACGAAGTTCATTCCAAAGAGTTAATGCAATTTGCTTTTAAAGATTATCTGTTAGAAATTCCTTGATACTTGGACGACCTAGGAGTCCATAGTACAGATACAGACATCTAGATCGATTGGAGAAAGTATTTGAAAGATGCCACACATATCAGATTTCTCTAAATCCGGAAAAATGTCAGATATGGGTTTCCCACGGAGTTGTGTTTGGACATGTGATATCAAGACATGGCATTGCCACAGATTATTCTAAGATCAAGGTTATTGTGGAATTGCCACCGCCAATAACAATTCGTGGAGTTTGTGTTTATGGGTCATGCTAGGCGTTAGAAGCCTTTGAAAAGTTAAAAAAGCATTAGCTTCAGCACCAATACTGCGCTCTCCAGATTGGACGAAAGAATTTCATGTTCATACAGATGCCTCAAAATATGCCATTGGATCAGTTCTGACATAGTCAGGTGACTATAAGAAGGATTATCCTATACGATTTGCAAGCAGACATCTTACAAGATCCAGAAAAGAACTATTCAACAACAGAACGTGAGGCATTAGCCATGATTTTTTCAGTTCGGAAATTTCGTCACTACCTCATAGAGACGCACTTTGCATTTTATACGGATCATCAACTGTTACTTTACTTGGTAAACAAGATGTGCAATACTGGACGTATTGCAAGATGGTTATTGTTATTGACTAAGTTTGACTTTCGAATTGTGCTTCGAAAGGGGAAGCAACATTATCTAGCCGATCACGTTTCTCAAATTGAATCTGCCCCAGTTAATACTAAAGTGGATGATGAACTGCCAGATGTTGCCTTGTTCTATGTTGAAGCAGTACCTGAGCGGGCAGCAAATATTGTTGAGTACCTGATGCTAGGACAGCCGAATGACTCCTTGACAAAAGTACAGAAGAGACAATTGATTCATAAGACTCAACCTTATCAATTAATTGCAAGACAATTGTATCATCGTGGATCAGATAATATTTTGCGAAGATGTGTTTTACCGCATGAAGTACCAGATTTAATCATGTTTTCACATGATGGCATGGGTGGAGGACACTTCTCTATAGATATTACTATTCGCAAACTTTTACAATCAAGTTGTTGGTGGCCTACTCTTCATAAGGACACAGAAAATTTTATTCAAACATGTGACGTTTGCCAACGAGCACGACGGCCTACTCGACGGAACTATGAATCCTTGCATCCGTTTTTATCACAAGCACCATTTGAGAAATGGGGACTCGATTATGTTGGACCTATTCACCCTACCACGCAAGGATCTCAGGCCCGATACATTATCGTCGCAACTGATTATATGACCAAGTGGGTTGAAGCCAAAGCTGTCAAAGTTGCTGATGCAAAATCTACGGCCAAGTTTTTGCGTGAAAATATTATAATCAGATTTGGATGTCTGATCAAGATTGTCGATGACCGGGGTACACACTTTGTTAATCAAACAATAAAATGTTTACTAGAAGACTTTTTCGTTATACACAGATTTAGTACTCCCTACTATCCCAGGGGGAATGGCCAAGCTGAATCTTCCAATAAGATTCTCTGCACCATTATGACAAAGACAGTTGAAGCAAGTCGGTCTGATTGGGAACATAAACTGTATGCAACATTATGGGCATTCAGAACCGCTTACAAAAATAGTACAAATCAAACACCTTTTCAACTGGTGTATGGTCAAGATGCTATCATGCCGATTGAATTTTTAATTCCATCTTTACGCATAGTGGCAACAAAATGATTAAATGATGATAAGTCTTTACAACTCACCTTCGTCGAGATTTTTATAGCCTATTTTTACAGTACTATACATGCCTGCAAATTTTTGTTCAGAACTGATCAGCCAAACTAGTATTCAGTGTAATGGACCCACCAAATTCACCTATAAGTTGGTTGAATTCGATTCATTCCTCACTTGTGCGGGCAAAGCTCTTGCGAATTTTTCCCACGACCAAAACCTTATAAGCTTCCTGACTTGCTTTCTGATATACTTTTCTGCATCTTACATTTCTTTTCTTGCTCACCATGTCTTCTACCGATACTTCCCAGTCTCCACACTATACATGTCCCATCTGCAATGGACATCATGATCCTTCCTAGCACAATCATGGTCACTAAGTGGATGACCCTTGCAGAGCCTCTGCTCATTGCAATGGGTATTCATGGGAGAGCCTTTTCTGGTCGCATCAATATGGATTTCATCACTCTTGCCTTCAGTACGTGGAAGGAAGAGAAATCAAAATTTTATATCACTTTCCAGGGAGCCACACACAAGGTGCGCGTCACTAAGGCCGCCCTTGCAGCCATAGGTATAGCATCCGGTACGCAGGCCTCACCCAATCACAAGCAGGCCAAACATGTCATCAAGCCCTACATTGACCTCACTAATGATCTGCATTGGACCAATGACGGATACCTTCTGGAAGCCATCACTGAGCCTCCAATCCACGAGGTTGCCCAGCTACTGAACAACTTCCTGATGGTTGGCAACCTCAGGAAAGACCGCATCACATCACAAATCCTCCATAGGATACTGGAGTCCCACACCAAGTTGGCCAAAGCCCCTCTTGAACCATATAATTGGTTCAAGACTATTTCTGGTGAGCTCAAACGAGCTATTAAGGGTAATACTAAGCAGTAGTTCGCTACTGGCTCTTTATTGTCCCTTTTAGCTACTTCTCACTTAGAAAACAAAATCCATGGCTTCCACCTAGATTCTGTGCTTTCGGTCTACGAAGAAGCATCGGCCTAGTCGTCTCACCAGGCCTCGAGTTCTCATAGTCGTCGTCGTCATCCACGCAGCGAGATCGTCATTCCTGACTCACCTTCTGCGTCACGACGTCGCACTAGGCATACCTTGTCAGTTGCGCTTCCACCCCCTGCTGCTGTTCGCACTGAACTTCCCATTCCCCTAGCCTCTGATGCTTCCCTTTCCTCTGCTTCCATACAAGGATACTCTGTGACCATTGGGCCTACCATTCTCATTACAGCTGCCCAGGTTGGCTCACCCCTGCACACCGAAGCCACTTCACCAAATACGTAGTTGTTTATGGATATGTTCAATGATTCCGACCCCCTTGGGGCCACCAATATTTTTGGAATGCCCCAAAGCTCTGCGCCCTTTGAACTCCAATCCCTTGGAAAAGGATTCGAATAGATCCATGAATCTATTGTTGTTGTTGAAAATGTCAACCAACAACCTCATACGGAAGAAAGCCTAGCCGCACTTCGGATCGACAAAGCTCTGAAATCACCCTGAACAGGATCGCACGCGGCTTCAAGGTGAATTGGATGCAACCACCCTTGAGCGTGATGCATATCTTCAAATGCAAATACCAAATCATCCGGTCACACCAACGGAGATTGCGTTTTTGTTCAAGAAAGTAGAGACATACAAAGTCGCCCTTCAGGGATTCCAAGGCCGCTTTGACAGGTTCAAAGGAGCAGCTTTAACCGAGTTGGCAAAGGCTAAGGAGACCATCACCGTCTATGAAAAAGCAGTTGCTCAAGTGTTGGAAGCCGGACCACAAATTCTCGTACCGATCATGCCGCAATTCTCCCCTCCGCGCCACGAAGCTGTACCAATGGATACAGGGGTAGATTCGAGCATGGACCAGGGGGAGCTCCAGATATAGCATAACAACTGCCAATCTTACCAGCAGTTCAAGCAGGTCCATCCTCATTAAGGACCACACCTCTATTCAGAAGGCCCATCAGCATCGAGGACCAGATCCAGACCTTCTTACAACAACATCCGCATGAGTCCTCGCGTGGTGGATGGGTTCTGAAGTTTAAGACCTCCGAGATAGAAGTGTGCAAAGGGTTGGACAAAATACCTGCATTGGGAGAGTAGCCAGCATGGAGAATCATTGTTTCTGAGAAAACTCTAGAATCAATTAGGAGTTAGGTCGCCAGCCCTTGCCAATTGCGGGTAGATCCCTATTATGTGCCAATGTCACGAAGGAATAAATGGAAAGATTTGGGATTGGCTATGGACAAAATCACCATCCATACGCCCAATTGGCCAATCATCGATTAGCCCTACAGCTGGACCATCTCCGTGGATTTCCACCGTGCCTTACAAGCCTATCAGAGAGAGTATGTCCACTCTCCAGATCCAACGATGCGACAATCGACAATGTTTGCTAAAGATCTAACTCTGTTGGCGTAAGTGGCAACCAGATGGGACGATTGTCTTCCTCCTCTGGCATTCGATCCAAACAAGCCGATGCTTCAGAGCAAATCAAAGATCAGCTGCCGATTGCTCGGTTATACTTTCGTGCAGCAATGATGGGAGGCTCTTGGGAATCATGTTTCACATCATGGACAACCTCCAAGTGGATTGTCGGAGCCCACTATTGTTTCTTGCCACACAATTTGGATTTTAGTACTGCACGCCTCGACTTTATGGAGAAGGTGCAGTACCATTTAATCAAGATTCGACACAAAGCCAATAAAAGTCCCCAATAACTGCATATTGCAAGTGTCGTGGGACCGCCACCAGTTTTGGTGGGGTATACTGTTGGAGGGTTTGCAGATCCCAAGGCAACTCTAACCCTAGTTAATAAGTGAGAGGGATTTGGCATCCTGCGTGTGTAAGTCCAACACGATGATCACATAGAGATTTGATTAATTAGGAAGTCAATAAAAGAACTTTAGGCCTTTTTGCGGGACTTTTAATGTCACAGGGCCTAAATGTCAAGTTAGTGAATAAAGTTGGGCTCCTTCCAATTTTGATGGTTCCTACACTTTTTTAAATTTGAATAAAAAGAGATGCAAGAATGGACCAATAGGACTTAGAGGCCAGGGTCCTCCTCTCTACTATAAAAAAAGACCAACTCGAGTTGCTCCTGATGTTCATTTTCTCATTTAAATGAAGCAGATTGGTTCTCTTCAGAAATGGATTGATGAATGTCCTTGCTCTTCTTCTTTCCTTCTCCATCTCTCATGCTTTCTTTGGTTTTTGCTAATTGTTGGATTTGATTGTTATTGGGATTGCATGTTATTATACTTTTTATGAGAAAGAAAGAGAAAAAGAGAAAGAGTAAGCTATCTTTGTTGTGGATCGTAGTGTTAATGGATGTTAGAGTTAGGTTTGTTCCTCCATTCATGTTGAAATCTGGACTATACTATCGCTCTCATGGGAACGAACCTACCCATGACAACTAGCTTTGTCTCTTTGATGCTAGATTGACTAGATCTTGGATTCAGGTTAGGCAAGGAAAGAAACCCACTACAATCTACAAAGTACATCAAATTGGAAGTGATATTGTTAACACTCCTCCTCACTTTTAATGCCATTGACCTCACAAAAGTCTCTCATCTTGTTGGAGATATACTCTCCTCCATTATCACATCTTAGAACTTTAATGCAAGAACTAAGTTGCTTTTCCACTAAAGACTTAAACTTTACAAAAGCTTCATATACAAGGGTTTAGGAAATAATTCAATCCAAGTGTATCTACTATGGTCATCCATAAAAGTCACATACATTAAAGCACTTCCATTACTTTCATGAGAAAAAGCATGTACATCCAAATGGATAAGATCCAAAGGTGAGGTAGATCTTGTTAAAGATCTCTTGTAGGAAGTCTTGTGTGACTTTGCAAGGCAACATGCCTCACACACTTTGCCACACTTCTTGAAAGCTTTTGGTAGGCCGAGAGCTAGCTCCTTTGATGCCATGGATTCCATTGATTGAAGATTAGGATAGCCCAATCTTTTGTGCCATAGCTCCACTTGAGTCAACTCCTCCCTAACCATATTCACACTTTCAATAGCCACATTAGCATCCAACTTAAAGAGCCTTCCTTGCTTAATGCCACTAGCTATGCACTTATCACTTTTCAAGACATTCTTGAAATGTACATCTAGTCCATTGTCCATTGTCCATTAATTGACCATTGTCCATTGTACATCTAGTCCATTGTCCATTAATTGACCATTGTCCATTGTACATCTAGTCCATTGTCCATTGTCCATCTAGTCCATCGTCCAATAATTGACCAACACTAAGCAAGTTTTTTGTAATGGATGGAACATACAAAACATTATCAAGATCTATTCTCTTAGATGATCCTAAGCATAATGGAGTAGATCCTATGCCATCTATCTTACATTCTTGATCACTAGCAGTGTAGATTGACTTCTTAGAATCATTACAAGAAAGTAGAGTAGAAAAATAATGCTTGTTGAATGACATGTGAGAATTAGCCCCACTATCAATCCACCATGTCTCTTGGCTTGATCTTGGTGTAGATGCTACCATCAAGGATGTGTTAAATCCATCCTCTTCCTCCTCCCCTTGTGCAAGGTTGCCTTGATCTTCACTCCCTTTTGTATTTTTCTTTTTATAACATTCGGAAGCAAAATGTCATTTCTTCCCACAAAAGAAACACTTTAGCTTGGCTTTGTTCTTGCGGATTTCCTTTAGAGGTAGATCCTCCATCCTTTGCCTCGGCCTCCTTGCCTTGGAACTTCTTGAAAGGATGAGTCTTCTTTTTGCCTTTTGATGTGAAGATTGCTTTCTCATCACCATTATGTAGTGACAAGGACCCCATTCTTGTTTTGAGGTGTAAAAGCCTACTCTCCTCGGCCACAAGAACATTATGCAATTTATCAATTGATGGAAGTTGGTCTTGAATAGAAAAAGATTGAACTAGATTAGAGAACTCATTTCCTAATCCATTCAAAATTACTTTTACTAGCTCATTGTCTTGGATCTTCTCTCCAAAATGTCAAATATTTTATCCTTAGGACATACTCTTGTCCATTTTCTCCACTTCCCCTCATGCTTTGCAAGATCAAGTTTCACATGAACACTCTTGAAGTGCCAAATATACACAAGCATGGTATATCTTGATCGCAACAAATTTACATCTACCTAATGACTTAGTAAAAAGATCTGCCATTTGATATTCAGATTTACAAAAAACAAGATCAATGGCTCCATCAAGAATTTTCTCTCGAACAAAATGATAGTGTATTTCGATGTGCTTGGTTCGATCATGTAAAACTGCATTTTTGGCAAGGTAAATGCAGCTTTGATTGTCGCAAGATATAGTAGTCGCATTCACCTATGGTGAACTAAATCCACAAGCAATCTTCGTAACCATACCGCTTCTTGTGTAGCATTGATGAGTGTTTGATATTCAGCTTCTGTTGATAATAAGGCTACCGTAGGTTGCTTTTTGCTGCTCCATGACATTGCAGCTCTACCATAACTGAATGTATGACCACTGGTAGATCTTTTGTCATCAATATTACCTGCCAATTAGCATCTATATAACCTACCAACATTGGCACTTCAGGCTGATCATACTTCAAACCAAAATTCAATGTCCCTCGAATGTATTTGAGAATATGTTTAGCAGACTTCCAGTGTGCTTGACTAGGATCTTGCATAAATTGACTAACAAGGCAACAACATAAGAAATATCAGGTCGTGTGTGTGTCAAATAAATCAAACTACCCACCAGCTGTCTATGCAAATAAGCATCCACTTTTTCAGATTCATCATATGCAGTAAGCTTCATGTTGACATCCATAGGTGTACTCAAAGGCCTACAATCCTGCATATTGAACTTATAAAAAAAATCTCATGCATATTTGCTTTGTGTAAGAAAGGCCATGTCTTCCTTTTGCCATACTTCAATGCCAAGACAATAGTGCATCAATCCTAGATTGCTCATGTCATAAGCATTGGAAAGATCTGATTTGATTTCATCAATTAAGCTCTCATTACTTCCTGTAATTATCAAATCATGCAACCCTCACAAATGTTTCCTTCAAAAGAGATATCAGGCAATGCAACAACTAGATTCTTCTTTTAAGGATTTGCAAGCTTTGTGCACTAATATGACCAAACCTTTGATGCCAAAGGTCACTTTGACTATCAACAGTGCTTACCATAGCTTGAGTAAAAGATCTCACATTCAATTTGTAGAGTCGATTCCCGTTGGCTCTAGCTCTTGTAGCAATCACTTTGTAGTGATTCTTGATGTCCTTGACGAGACATTTGTCGTTGTCAAACCCAACCTTGAGTTGTTGATCAGCCATCGTCCCAATAGATAGTAGATTGTTAGCTAAGCTAGGTACATATTGCACATTGCTTATCTGCTTTATCTTCCCACTGGCTAACTTCACTGGTACCACTCCAACTCCTTTAACAGATAGCAATTTGCCATCAGCTTGTCCAACTTCATCACCATTGTCAATTTTCTTGAGTTCTGAAAACCACTCTTTCCTTGAAGTCATGTGCTTGGATGCACCACTATCAATGTACCATGTATCCTTGGCTTCATCACTTGTCATTGATGTTGTAATGAACAATTTTGGATTCTCACTTGTATCATCTTCATATTGATCACCATCATATTGATGTTGATCAGTATAATTGTCTTCATAATAATAGTCATCAACTTGATGTTGATCAGCATAATTTTCCGCTTGCCATTTGTCTTCTATTTGTTCCATCTCCTTTTGTTTCTTGAAGCATTCACGCTCCCAGTGGCCAGGTTTGTTGCAGTACCTACAATTTCTAGGTTTATTTTGTCTTGAATAGCCGTGTCCTTAACCTCGGCCTTGATTCCATTTGTTTCGATTCGGACTATCATTGACTTGCTCATGAAACTGTTGAAATGATCCCCGCCGTGAGTTACCTCCTCTCGATTGATACCTTTCACGACCAAATATTCCACCTCGTCCTCTAACTGCAAGAGCTTGATCATAGCCCTTGTTACGATGATTCAAGTTCTCTTGACGTTGCTCTTCCTACAAAAGCAATCCACCTAGTTCTTCATAGATTGGAGGATTTTCTCTTGTGGCTATACTCGTCACAAACATCTGATATGACTCACTTAAACTATTCAATGTCAATTGTACGATCTCACGATCTTGTACTCGCTCTCCAACTGCTGCTAATTGGTCATGAATCTCTTTGATCTTCAGTATGTGATC
This sequence comes from Diphasiastrum complanatum, assembly GCA_029204225.1. Taxonomy (NCBI): domain Eukaryota; kingdom Viridiplantae; phylum Streptophyta; class Lycopodiopsida; order Lycopodiales; family Lycopodiaceae; genus Diphasiastrum; species Diphasiastrum complanatum. Next base: position 30,056,890 of record CM055113.1, on the reverse strand, counting down.
GACAATAGTTGCACCATCATCCATCCGCAATGTATGCAACTTCATCTTCAGAAATAGTATTCGAGATGTATTTGTCGTTTCAAACAATGCATTCAAACATTCTTTTGGTCCTTCTGAATCTGAAATATAGAGAATAATTGCATCTCTAACTGATAAGTTGATGACATTCTGGGCTTTCTCCTATCAAATGCCTACTGATCTTCAAATAATTGGCCTTGTCTCTTCACCTGTCACGATCTCCCATAGCTCCTTTTCCATCACAATGTTCTTTAGTTTGAATTTCCAAACTGCATAGTTGCCGGCACCTTCCAATTTGCTTGACTCATTGAGGACACTCTCGCTTAGAGTTGCCATTATTGGATAGATGAGTCCGGATCACAAAAAATGGCTCAATCTAAGCACACAACCTGTCTCCAAATTTTATCACACCACAAAACTGTATATATTTGGTTGTACACCTGATATCAGTATGACGCGCAGGTGCACGACTGCTCGGGATTCTCTTTAGCTCGGGTGCGCGGATCCGATACTGATACGGGTATGCAATATTGGTACGATGCACGGATGTACGACTACTCAGTATTTTTTTTACCTGTGACGCGTGGATCCGATATTGGTACGAATATGCTATATCTGTACGACGGGCGGATGTACGACTGCTCAGGATTTTTCTTACCTCTGGCGCGTCGATCCAATATTGGTACAGAAAAGATAAAAAGTAGAGGGAATATAAGAACTTTCAGAGAGAATATTCTAGATTCTCCACTTCGACACGGTGGCTACGCTGCCTCCTCTTTGCAAAGATTTCAAAATGTGTGATCGTTCAAAAGATAGAGATCAGTAATGTGAAAAGTATGAAGCCTCCTAACTCTGAATGGCAATACTACACATTGTCTAGTGTGATTTGCGGTACTCCAAACAAACAAATGAGAGATTTCTTGGCAAACCTCTCACACAAGTGGCTCTTTTCACAACAACTAGGAAGTATTGTAAAAAAAAATATCCCCCACTCAATAGATTTTCAATCTGTCTGATGCTGCCCTGGCCTTTCTGATGCCTCCGGGACAATGCTTTTCACAACAACTAGGAAATATTGTAAAAATCTCCCCACTCAATAGATTTTCAATCTGTCTGATGCTGCCCTGGCCTTTCTGATGCCTCCGTACATAGAGAAGTAAACTTCCAGTTTATGAAAAACACCTCCTCTTGCTATTTGGGTTGTTAGGTTATGTTTTAGAGAGCAGAACTACAATTGTGAGGCAGGGTATAGGACTTTTGCTTCCCCCTCCATCAAGAATGGTTCATCCACTATTCAGCCTACAATACAAAGACATTCATTCACCTTGGAGACAACAGCTCACACAAAATTGAAGGTGAAGGTACTGTAAGACTAAATTTTTAGAATGGATTACCGAAGCTCATACCAAATGTATTGTATGTCCCGAACCTGACAACAATCTGTTGTTGATCAGTCGAATTACAGACTTAGGACATAAGGTAGAGTTTTAGGTAGATTCCTATTGGATTCTTGATAAAAGCTAAAGAGGATTCCTGCACTCCGAAAGAGACAAGGATATCTCTATAGGCTTAATCAATGTAACTCTGTAACTGATTGTGCTTTAAGCAGTGCAGCATCTGTTAATAAAGGATTGATTTGGATTATAGACTTGGTCACCTTAATCATGAATCGATAGGTAACCTACTACACCGGATATCGATTTGGGACATTCTGCTTTGACTCCAATTATGTCTACCAACTTGGCCTAGATCAATTTCTCATATAGAATTTGTTATAGGACTACCAGCTCTACAACTTTTGTTTTAAAAAAGGAATGCTAGTGCCTTTCTAACTGGCTCCAACGCAACCACATTAGATGCTTGGTTTCTTCCCCATGTGTCTTTTAGAAGAGACGAGCCATCGCAAACTTGTGAAGTAAAGCATTTGCATAAAGTAATAGATGTTCTACCATAAAGGCAACTTTTGATACATCTTCAAACCTTCTAGCTCAAATATTGGCATTCCTTTATTCTTCTTCTTCTTCTTCGTGTGTGTGTGTGTGTGTGTGTGTGTGTGTGTGTGTGTGTGTGTGTGTGTGAGAGAGAGAGAGAGAGAGAGAGAGAGAGAGAGAGAGAGAGAGAGAGAGAGAGAGATGAGTGAATTTGGTAAAACTTATTCTATGCTTTTAGTATTCAACTTGAGTAAAACCTTACTTTGCAAAACATGGTAGAATCTTGCACGCATCAATATAAAATAGGGAATCATCACGTATAAACACCATGAATCAACAACTTAAATTTAGATGCCTTAGCAACTAGTTAAGGACAAATGTCTACATTTTGGTGTATAACTTTCTTAAAGAAGAAGCCGACTCGACCTCATTCATATTCTTCCCAAAAAATTTAAAAAATATAGCAATTCAAGAGTTCCTCACCATAAGACTTGTAAAAACACAATCGTTTTGCTTAGTTCAAAGACATATTATCAATGTTTTCTTTTTTTCTAATAAAGGACTTAGCCATGGCTATTAACCAAATTTGTCATATCAGAATAAATGACCTCCATGGTTCTTTGTTGGTCATAAAACAATTCATAAGCAAATTATTGACATCAGGCTTTAATAATAAAAGTGTGTAAGATGAACTATTTAACTATCACTATCACAATCCCGACTGGGATGAGATTAGGAATAATCTGAGGTTGCCTGTGAATAATCTTGTATTCATAAGAATGATTAAAATGGGTCTGGATGATGCAGAGCTCTAAGAGAACAAGCTTGAGTTTTTCGAGGAAAAAAATATAGTCAGTTTCTTGAGGTTTATGAGGTAGGTCATAAAAAAAAACATAATCTAGGCATGGCATGTTCAAGCACCCACCAGCAATGGACTTGCAGACTTAAGGTTGAAGAGCATTTCTGCAGCTTCAATTTGAATAGGATACTTTCTTCTTCGCAGGGACTCCAATTCCTTTTGAGCTTTCTGTAACAGATTGACTTGGGTTTGCTTTGCAGAATCTAATCTGAGCATTTCAGCTTTGAGTGCATCTATGGTTCTCTTTAGCTCTATGATCTCGCTTTCTGCAGTATGAAGAGATGCTGAGGTCTCTGAGTGTTTTCTATGAAGAGATTCCAGCTGCGATTTGGCCTTTGCGAGCTGCAAAGATGGATTAATCTCAACGCTAACAGATGCTTTTTGGATGGCAGGCGTGCTTTCAATCTTAACTGCAAGTGAAGTGATTAGAGCTTCCTTCTGTTGAAGCTCAGAGGTGAGCTTGCTCAGCTCAGCTTTGTATTCGTGACTTTGCTCCAAGGTTTCAACTTCCAGATCTGCAAGCTGTGCGCAGAGCCTCTCTTCTGCATCCTCCAGGATGCTCTGCCTGCGCATCAGTTGCTCCAGATTCTTCTCCAGCACCTTTTGTCTAGCGTGGCTTGCTTCAAGCTCTTTCCTTAAATTAAGATTCTCGGATGTCAATGCTGATGTCTTCTCTTGATAGAGGGTCGCTTCTGTCTGCCTTTGTTGCAGCTTCTGGTTCAAAAAAGCAATTGCATCATCTTTAGACTGGAGCGCCCACAACATGGCTTGCATCTTTGACTTCAAATTCGCGATATGCTCGTGATCTCTTTCTGCTGCGGAGATCACGGATGAATATTCTTCTTCACGAGCATTAAGGGTGACAATTCCTTCAGATGAATATAGCTCTTTAGGCAACAAAAGATCATCCAAGCTATCAGAAATCGATTTCAATGAGCCGTTTTCAGAAATAGAAAGGCGAGGCTTTGCAAAAATTTCTGTAGTCTCCTTTGTGAATGGCATCAGCTGCTCAATCATAGATCTCCATAATGTCATTACTTCTTGTCCGATTATTCAAACACTCTCACAAGCAAGCCTCAAAAATTGTATTTCGGAACCCTGCGAATACTAAAAATCCACTGGAAAGAGAGTTGGATGAACCAGAAAACCCAAGTAGCAAGAACTTGACTTCAAGAAACAAAAGAAAAACTCAATGCAGAGGCGAATTATAAAGACAAATAACACAATCACTTCAGCCACAAAGCAGCTTCAATGGAAGGCAGTGGAAGATTCAATTCAGAGTTGAAATACAACAAAAAACAACGCAATCACTTCACCCACGAAGCAGCTTCAATGGAAGGCAGTGGAAGATTCAATTCAGATTTGAAATACAACAAAAAACAACGCAATCACTTCACCCACGAAGCAGTTTCAATAAAAGGCAGCAATCAAGCAACTCATAAAGTGGTAAACGCTCTGAGGGAAACACTCAGCAATGAGAGGTTCTATATGCTTCCACACGTCGTAAAGTAAAATCACAAATTTCTTTTTAACAATTTTCTTTACAAGCACCTTCCATACTTCCAAAGGTGCATGTAAAAAAATTTACTTTTTTTACACTCACCTTCCGCCCAAAAGGAGCATGTAAAAAAAATTTACCTCAAAAAAAACAAAGAAAAAAAATGTGAAAATAGATTTCACGCAAGGGAAGGTCAGGCTCCTCGGCCCTTCCGCCCAGGAAGGTTGTGCGCCAGATGGTGGACGGGCCTCTGCCCTCGGGCGCACAGCCTTTCGGGGCGGGGCGGGCCGAGCCTGACCTCCCCCCTCCGCCCTCGGGCGTACAACCTTCCGGGGCGGACCGAGCCTGACCCTCCCCCCCCAAAGTTCCAAACCCACATAGCAACTACAGAAAGACTTTTCAAGGCAATAGCAAGATCCAACAAACAAAATTGTCCAAACCCCTAATGACATCCAGGTGCAATGCATCTATCCAGCAGATATACTGTTCTCAGCCAGCTCAGTCCCGTAAGAAAGTTTGCAAGGTTGTGTACTGCCCTTCAAAAGGGTCTTTGTGGGTTTCAAAGAAAGTCCAGTAAATTTATTGAGTGTCATATGAAGGTCAGTTGAATAGTTTACTTTTTGAAGTTGAGAAGTTGAATAAATCAATTACAAAGTGAAAATTCAACGTTCTCCAGATCCCCTTAAAATTATTGCACATTTCTTTTTTTAAAGGTTCTATGTTTAAAACCCATTTTTTGAAAGGCAAAATAGTACTCACATTTGAGGTTTGAGCAGGCTCTGAATTTGGGGGTACTTATATTCATTGGGTCACATTGAGCACGCTTCGAATTTGAGGGTACTTCCTTTCAAGATGTTCCTTTCAAGATGAAATGTATATTCATTGGGTGACATTTGAGCAAGCTTCTAATTTGAGGGTACTTCCTTTCAAGATGAAAAGCGTATTCGTTGGGTGACATTTCAACTTTATATCTCGTGCTTCTAGTAAACTAGCACAATTTCAAAAAGTTTGGGTTGCAATTTAGTTAAAGCACAAAAACTTCTATGACTAGGTTCAATGCATCATGGGAATTGCCTAGATCATGGGTTGATCTAAAAAGCATAGTGGGCCATGGATTTTGTCCTTGGCTAGATGTCAAAATACTCATCATCACCAAGTTGTCATGCCAAAAACAAATTAAAGCGTTAAATAAATTTTGAAATTGATAAAAATGGCAAAAAATTATCCATATAATTTCACAATGTGAGGCCTCAAGCCTAAGTCAAGTACAGGTCTCAAGACTACCAATTTTCCATATTGTAATCCAAGATTAAGGGCCATTTCACACTACACTGCCTGCAGCAAGTTCAAAATTTAAAATGGAGCTCTTTTGTACAAGGACAAAAAATGGGACTTCCACCCTTTCACACTAACAAGCACTTGTTGTTGGATTTATCTCCTCTACTCTCCAAAGTCCCATGTTAATCTAGTTCCATTCACAATGTTGCACATTTAATTACATTGTCGCGCAGCTCCACTACTGAAGACGAGTAAGTAAAGGTTGGGTGACATATCGGGATTCACCAACATAGCGTCCTCGAAAGACTTATCGAAGAAACCATACTTATCTGACATATCGGAAAAGTTTGACTTAGCAAGCCTCCTCAGGCTCATCTTCTATACTGTGCAACCAACTTGACAATGACAGCAGCCACGATCTTTTTCCTGACGGCACAATGGCTCCACGCCCATCTTTTGCACACTCATCTGCACAAATAGCAAAAACCAGATTAATTAAGCTAATTATTCATACGCTCAAGTTCACATTGACGCTAAGACGCCAGCTTATCAGAGATAGACATTGTAGATGTCTTTGCTTTGTTGTGTACTAACTTTCTATGCAATAGGTCGTCGAGTGCTATATTGGATAGAAGAACACCTTTTGAGATGCTATTCAAGAGGAGGCCGAGTGTCAAGTTTCTTAGAACTTTTGGATGCACTTGCTATGTCAATTCAACTCTTGATGATAGGACAAAGGAGGATCCATATTCAAGGAAAGGTATATTTGTTGGAAATAGTGAGGTGAGTAGAGCCTACAAGGTTTACATTCCTACTACTAATAAAATGATTATTGGTAGAGATGTCATTTTTTATGACGAGAACATTCCAAAGGTGTCTTCCAATAATGATGTTGTGAATGGATCTAACAATCTTGATGTTGATGACATGGATCCTACTTAGATGGTGATGATGAAGGACCTTCATCAAGTCAAAAGCCAAGGAGAACATCAAGGGAAAGACAAACACCTTCAAGGCTCACATATGATGATAAATGTAAGCAAGTAGTTGTTGGAACAAAATATGATTTCCTAACCTCTTTTGATGAACCTACATGTGTAGATGAAGCAAGGAACAAAGAGGAGTGGATCCAAGCAATGGATCTTGAGTATCAAGCTCTTACGGAGAACAATACATGCAGATTGGTGAAGTTACCTAAGGACAAGAAAGCTATTGGATGCAAATGGATCTCCAAAGTTAATACTAACCAGGATGGATCTATCAGTAAGCATAAGGCAAGGTTGGTGGCCAAGGGATATGCACAAGGACATGGTATTGACTATGATGATACCTTTGCACCCGTGGCAAAGATGGTAAGTATTTGGGTCATCATCTCTCTTGCTACTCTTTTTGGATGGGATCTATGGCAAATGGACATTACAAATGCTTTTTTGAATGGTGATCTTGAGGAGGAAGTGCACATGGAGCAACCCGGGAGCTACATTTCACCTACAAAGCCAAATCATGTTTGACTTCTACAAAAGAGTTTGTATGGTCTTAAGCAAGCACCAAGGAGTTGGTATTCTAAGCTTAACACATTTTTACTCTCTCAAAATTTTGTTATGAGTGAGTATGATCATTCATTATATTTTAGATTTTCTGAAAATGTCTTACTATCTTGCTAATCTATGTGGTTGATATCATCTTGAGTGGTGGAAACAATCAAGATGTTGATGATATCAAGAGTGCTCTCAAGAAGGAGTTTGAGGCGCATGATCTTGGTCATTTGCATTACATTTTAGGAATAGAAGTGATTAGATCTTCGCAATATACTTTCATTTGTCAAGAGAAGTATGCTAATTCTATTCTAAGAAGATTTCATATGGTAGATGCAAAGTGTTATGATACACCTATGGAGTCAAATGTAAAGCTAACTATAAGAGGTAATGAAAGATCCTTCAAGTACATTACTCTCTATAGAAATCTAGTTGGCTCACTTATATATCTAATCATTACAAGACCAGATCTAAGCTATTGTGTTGGTAGATTAATCCAATTTATGCAAGATCCTAGTGAAGAGCATTGGAAGCTAGAGATACGTCATGGGAACTCGAGATTTTGGCATATTGTATAAAAGATCATCACCTAACTTGTATGGTTTTTCAGATTCAGACTTTGATGGAGATCAAATGGATAGAAAATCCACAAGTGCACATTGTATTTTCATAGTTGATGGAGCTATATCATGGAGAGTCGAAGAAACAGGCCACTATCTCATTGTCATCTAGTGAGGCCGAGTACAAAGCCGTTACTCATTGCACAAAGGAGATGATATGGATCAAGAGGACGATCAAGGATCTTAACTTGCTGGATTTTTAAGAGAGCCCAATCATCTTTTGGAACAACCTTTCAGCCCAAGAGTTGGCAATCTTATCTTTCATGTTAGGAGCAAGCATATTGAGGTGGCATATCACTTTGTGAGAGAACAAGTCATGGCAAATGAGGTGGAGCTTCAACATGTGTCTTCAAAGGAATGTGTAGCTGATATCTTAACCAAAGCACTTGGAAAAGACTTGTTTACAAAGCATAGGACTTCACTTGGATTATTATCAAAGTCTATGCTAAAACTAGGTGAAGAGAGAGTGTGAGAAATTGTCACTAGTTTGATATATTTTGGTCTATGTTGATTATTTGGCAATTTAGGCCAATATGCATTTCATACTTAGAGAAAAACTTTATGAGGTTATTTTTAGCCTAAGTACATTTGAAATTACTACTTTTAGAAAGTGAGAGAAAGGGTTAAAGTCGAGTTTGGACACATTCAAATTTGAATGTTAGATACATTGAATTTTTTTCATATTGTAATAGGGTTTTTGATCTAGAAGTTTCTATGAAGGGAAACCAAGCTCATTAATGAGGCATGGACCTGTTATAAAGAGATGTAAACATGTGGGAAGAGGATGATATTCTCTCTCATATCTCATTTCATGCTTATACATGAGTTCTCTTGGGTTCATCTATCCATTGGTGCACTATATTAATGATATCTTGCAATCTTGTGTATAGAATGCTTTGATTTATAGTTCATTGGGTTCACATGTTTGAAATACAATAACTTAATATTTTTGTACGGACAACTTCTTCATGTTATGATATGTTTGATGTTTCATCAATATTTTATTGAGTTTGCATCTCTTTCATTAAGTAGATGTTGATTTTCTACATTGCCAATGGTGCTAATTGGGTTGTCTTTCATACCAAAGATCAATAGATGTTTTTGGATCTTAGTGATTCAGAAAATCTTCACAGTAAGCACCTAGGAGAAGATTATCTTTTTAAATCCATTTTTTTCTAAAGAAAGGACCATCACTAGCCCAACCTTCACATCAAGTACTTTTGCATAGAGGACCAATAAGAAATTATGTACATATCTACCCATAGTCCAAATTGTAAAAGTTTTTGAAAAAAAAAAATTCAAAAAATAAATAAATAAATCCCCAGAGCATGTTAAAAGGATAGAAACAACATCTAGACAACTTTATCAACCATCTCTAACAAGATCTACTCAGATGTAAGTCAAATCCACTGATATGTTAAAGATCCAACCATTAAATAGTGAATGAAATTGAGGTCAAGATGAATAGTGATTGAAGAAAAGCCTATTCTAATCCTTGAAGCACCAAAATAAGGCCCAATGGAGAACAAATGGATCCAATGGACCAATTGGTACTTACTATACCACTATAGGTGTCAAGAAAAAACCTCTAGGTTGGAGATACTCTAGCATGACAGATTCTCAAATCTCATCTGATTCTTAAAAATCTATGGAAGAGCTTGTGAGATAGATCAGAATAACAACCCAAGAGATAAGCTCAAGCTATTTCCTATGGCTTTCATTGGAGTTGCCCATGATTGGTACTTCAATCAAGTTGCTTAGGAAAAGGTTGATTGGGAAGTGGTCAAAGCAATTTTGATTACAAAACTCAAATACCATAAATTTTTGGAATATTTTTTTTCTTGATAAGCAAGATAAATATGGAAAGAAAGAGAAAGATTCAAAGATTGTATTGAGTGGATCAAACACCTTCAATTTGAATGCAACCAATTGTTACTCCCGACCAGGCTATAATAATGTGGTCCCTTGTTGGATTGTCTAAAAGTATTAGGAAGGAGCTCAAATTATGGGAGCACTATACCACACTCCATGAAGCCATGGAGGATGTGATATGGGAAGAAGATGATGATTCTAGAACCAACACCCTATGCATTGACACAAGGTGCTACCATTTCATTTGCATCCACATAAACCACCAATAACTTATCCCATGCAAATGTTGATTAAACAGATCGAAAAGCTACACAAACAACATCAACAACAAATGGAACATATGACCACACAAAGCTAAAGGTGGCACATAATCTAGCCACATAAAAATCAGAACCAACACAATAACAATACCCTTGGAGTAATAATGTATAGTGTCCCATATGCTCTCCAAATCATATGGCAAATGAGTGTCCTACATTAAAGCATGGAAATAAGATATTGCCACTTGTGCCTAAACATGATACAATGTTTTTTCCATTTAATCTCAGAGTGACTAAGCAATGAAGAATCCAATACTAAACCTCATATGCGTACCATCAAGGCACACCAAATATTGCACAGAGATTGGGACTTGCTCCACAGCAACAATGGTTAGCAATAACAACAACACCAGGAGTGTAGAATACTCTAGGTACTCCAATAAATATAACCACTATGAAATCAGAAGTCCTGCCATCAGCAAAACAATGGCTGATTCCTAAAGAACCTTACTTTGATCCAATGATAAATGAGTCTTATGTCACATATGTGGCTCAAATACAAAAAGAGGGGAGATCAATATAAGGATGCAAACGACCAATTCATGCCATTCTACCATGAATGAGGGGAATGGTCACACCTACAAGGGTTGTCCATTCAAAATCAAGAGAATTTTATGGATCTTTCTTTTGCTATTGATCATATCCTCCAGCTACTCCAATAATACTTGTTACTCGTGCATAGAAGGAAAACATTGCAGCACCAACTACACCACCATCTATGTCTGATCTAGCAAAATTTTCCATCAACATCAAAAGCATATCCTAACACAAAAGTAGAAAAGAAAACATATCAAAATATCAAGAAATGGATTCAAGAGGCATAAAAGGAAGAAGTTGTTGTAGTTACTACAAAAGTGCCAATGCAACCAAAACCTTAGAAAAAGATACTACAATGTTCAAATTTGAATGCACAGTTACATTGAAGATGACTAAGTTGGATATAGATGATGGCTAATATTCTATCCAGCATAATGGATATTTTCTTAGGAGAATTCTGATGACTTGCACCTCAAGCCAATGAAATTTTTGCAATATGGGGAAGAAGATATGCCAATGATATACCTCATGAACATATATACCTCATGATATACCTCATGCACATATATACTATGTGACTTTTGAAGAATTGAAAAATGTCCTAAATATGGGAGCAACTTGGGAGGGCAAATACTACAACATCACCCTTATCCACAAGCACGTTGTTTGAAGAAGAAGCTACTGTAATTGATGGTGGATCAGGAGTAAAAATCTCATATCCACCAAATGATTTGAGATATATGGTTTATCCATATTGAATGCTGGCACTTTTTCCATAAAATTAGCAGATCAATCAATGGTGAGACCAATAAGGAGTAGTTGAGGATGTATGGGTAAGGATCATAGAAGAACATTTTGTCATCACATTCATGGTGATGGATCTATTTGAGTCACCTATGATATATCGAGTATTATTGGGCCAACTCTGGTTTTGAGTTTTGCAACTAGTTTATAATTGTGAAAAATCAGATCCAAAATAATGGATCTCTAAGATCTTTGACCAAATTTGGATGCACATCTAGATTTAGCTACAAGATAGAAATCATCAATTTTGGCATGCTAGAATTGCATAAATCACTAAGATCTGATCATAAGCATAAAGATACAGTAAGGTATTGTCTCTGTCTGTACAACAACAGTACCCTAATGTCCTTCACACGTGTGGATGCAAGATCAATCACAGAATTGACATTCTAAACACTAGAAATCAAGATAACTTGAGAACTATGAAAGAGATGGACATAGAAATACAAGAGATGAATTCTCCACAAAGAAAAATGCAAGGATGCTCTCTTTGAATATGAGTAGAATTTTTTCCTCTATTTGAACATGTCAAAATGAGTACAAATGGTGTGTTTTTATTCTTGAAGAAGACCATGAGCCCTCATTAATTGGCTACTTCAATTGGCAAAGATTTCAACTTCCAAGACTTTTTATGAACTTCAAAGAAATCTAATCGTGCCTCACATTATTCATGTGAGTTCTATTTTGACCCAATTAGATTCTCTTATTGTTAACTTGACTTAGGCCTCTAACTTAATTTATTTACTCATAGGGCACATAGGGCCCAAGTCCCTATGAAGCAACATAAACTTAAACTGTATTGTGCTCATACATGTAGAATGCCAATTCCCTTGCACTTACTTAGGGTAGGGTCTTTGCATCCTCGATGCATGGGATCCATCAATTTACATGTGGGGCCCAACAATTGCCCAATAGAGAGATTAAAACTCTCATGATATTAATTCATAATAGCATAGTAGGTGAATCTAGAGTAGTCATGAATGAAGGAGACAAACATAGTAGCACCACCTTTGCTTCTAGTTGATGAAAAATGAAAACCCAAATGCACAAGCTGAAAAACATGATGAGGTGAATTAGTAGACTTTGGAAATGACAATCTATGTGCATTTGCCAAAGCACATGCTTCACAAGCCTTACCATCACTTGCCAAAGATTTGGGCAAACCAATTGCTTTCTCCTCCTTGAGCATGGATTGCATGGATTTGTAAATGTGATGGCCCAACCTCTTGTGCCAAAGCACGTTCTTGGCCATCATCCCACAAATGTTAGATCCATCATTAGCATCCAACTTAAAGAGCCTTCCAAATCTTGTCCCTCTTTCTACCACTTTATCATCCCTCTCGATCAAGCAATCATCCACACCATCAACTTGAAGACTATCATCAAGCATTTGACCAACACCAACAAGATTTTTATATTTGGCACATAAAGCACACCATCTAGCTTAAAGAATTCGGTGGATCGTAGATCTATTGGTACACTACCAATTCCCTCAATTTTGCATTCATTATCATTTGGACTATAAATGAACTTTCATGTGCCTTCATAAGATGCAAGATGAGTCAACGATCCTCTTTGGCTAGTCATATGAGAGCTACAACCACTGTCTATCCAAACTCTCAAATGGCACTACAAAAGTCCTTGGAGTTACTTGCATTACAATCTATGCTCAAATAGCTTTCTAGCAATTGCGTATTGGGATTCTATGGATAAAAAACAAGACTTTTACACAAAATACAAGTGGATGGATGATACACAGCCTATGAGGATTCACATAGTCCAAAAAAAACCACCCAAAGATAGCTATTGTAGAAGTGTCAGAGGCTACCAATCAAGATCCTAGAAGACCTCCAAATCTTGATTTTTTCTCTCAAAAACTTTGATTGAAATGATCTACTATCAAGCATGCATGGATCTAGCTCTGATAGCATGTTAAAACTTGCATTTAAGGATCATAAAGAGATCTACATCCATGTGAGATTGCACACTATCAAAGCTATAATCCACAAACTCGGATTTTAGATGACAATATAACTAGTGCTGAATCAAGGCTCTCTCGAGTACATAAAGAAAGACCATTCATCAAAATCAAGCTTGTATCAAGTACACATTTGAATAAACTAAGTGGGCCAAATAAGAGAAAATAGAAGCAACTTCTACCTGTATGGTTCTTTAGCTCACCAAGAATACAAGCATTTGTCGGCTTGAAAACATAATCATACAATGATACCAACACAGTCGGCAGCAATATTGCCCCCATACTTTTGTATGTGCCATACTCCCATATGCTTTGTTGGAAATTAAGGCCCATAGTTGCCTCCTTGGTGAATGATAACTTAGATAGCCAATTATTGAAGAACGTCTACAACGGGCTTCTGGCTGATCTCCAGCAAAGGGTAATGAATCCTATTATAATTTCAAGCTCAGATGTTAAGTTCAATAACTTGAAGTCATTGAAGACTTGGCCATCTTCAACAATTTCCACAAAACTTGCATTTAGAACAAGTCTGCAGATTTACCGTTTATTTTTTGAATATTCTGCAAAAAAATACACTAAGTGTCGCAGTTCGCATTTTTCGCACTTTCCAAAAAACTGCAACATTACCTTCGACTTCTTCCGTTCAACTATTTTGGAGAAGTCAAACCTGTTCACAGTTCAAAAGTTTAACTATTTTTTAGCACCTTCGGCTTTTTCACATTTTTCCAAAAATGCGAGAAAAGATAAAATCCAGAAGGTCCTCTATTTTTAAGAGTTAAATTGTTAAAGACACCTTCACCAACTTTAAAGGGCACCTTCAAGTTGTTTTAAGGGCACTTTAGGCTTTCTCGAAATAAGCGAAAGAGTTGAACTGTTAAAGAGATCTTTTTCTAAGGGCACCTTCAACTTTCTAAGGACGCCTTAAACTGATTTAGAACACCTTCGGCTTTTTCGCAAAAACCCGAAGAGAAAGAAAAATGCTGAAGGTTGTTTAAAATGAACGAGGAACGTTCCTAGCCACTTCCCGTAATTCGCGAAGTGAGAGATTTTTGCGACATCCTTGTCCGCATCAACGATACTGATTTGTTGACCGTATACACTATGTACAGTTGTCACAAAAGCCATATACTTCCAAGTACAACCGCTGTACACCTTCCAACCGGAAGGATTCGAAGTCAAAGGCCAAGAGCACAAAGTGTGCAAGCTGCACAAAGCAATCTACGGTCTGAAACAGACCGCAAGAGCATGGTTCAATAGAATCAACTCTTATCTCATTGAATTGAGATTTGCAAATAATTCAACTGACTGTAATGTATAGGCACCAATTCAGTTCACACGTAGATGATGTGTTTATCTTGTCTAATGACACTTCTCTTCTGCACACTACTAAGAGTGATCTGTCAAAGGAATTTGACATGACTGATTTAGGAGTTGTTCATTCTTTGCTAGGAATTAACATTATTAGAAATAGGCTTCAAAAGAAGATCTATCTTAACCAACAGGCATATCTAAAAGACATTTTTGAAAAATTTCATATGTTTGATTGCAAACCCATTGATACTCCAATGGATCCAAGTATAGTATTGACTAAACCTTATTGTGCTGAGACTGATAGTGAAGTACTCGACTTAGCGAAGTACCCATTATCATTCACTAATCGGATCTCCAATGTATGCAATGCTGTGTACTAGACCAGATTTAACATACATTGTTAGCACGTTAAGTCAATTCATGTCTAATCCCAAGATCTCTCATTGGAAAGCATTGAAGAGAGTGATGAGATATATTCAGAGAAGTTTAGATCACATCTTATGTTATGATGGAAATGCTATTAACCCACTCGTCTTGTGAGGCTATTCCGACTCAAATTGGGAAGGAACAATCTCTATTAGAAAATCTACCTTTGGGTTCTGTTTCTATCTGGCAGGGGGACCGATTTCGTGGAACTCAAGGAAGCAGAAATCAGTTGTGCTTTCTTCGACAGAGGCATATTATATCGCAACATGCCAAGCTTCAAAAGAAGCTGTATGGATCAGGTTATTACTTCACAACTTACATCACACTCAATTTAATACTACCACCATTCTGTGTGACATCTAGAGGGTCCTCTATTTTTAAGAGTTGTGACTGTTAAAGACACCTTCGCCAACTTTTTAAGGGCACCTTCAATTTGTTTTAAGGGCACCTTCGACTTTCCTGAAAAGAGCGAAAGAGTTGAACTGTTAAAGAGATCTTTTTCTAAGGGCACCTTCAACTTTCTAAGGGTGTCTTAAACTGATTTAGGACACCTTCGGCTTTTTCGCAAAAATCCGAAGAGAGAGAAAAATGCCGAAGGTCGTCTAAAATGAACGAGGAATGTTCCCAGCCACTTCCCGTAATTCGCAAAGTGAGAGATTTTTGAGACGTCCTCGTCCGCATTAACGATACTGATTTGTTGACCGTATACACTATGTACAGTTGTCACAAAAGCCATATACTTCCAAGTACAACGGCTTTCCTAATTAGGTGACAAGCATTCAATGCAATTAATACACGGATGAAATCTATAAATAGATCATCCAAGCACATATTACTGGTTGCTCCGTCCATGAGACATATTATTTGAGCCTCCCAACTACGATGTCAATATGGTTGTAATTGTTATTTGTATTGTGCTTCAGTGTAATATAGCAGCAGCACATTTTTATCTGTGTACAACATAGATGAATGCTTGTTGTGATGGAATGCACTTTCATTGCTGTTTGATCGCGCTTGTTTACTCACTCTGATCAGAACACGAATGTCTACAACTCCTCAATTTCTGATCAAATGATGGTTGTCTTTGATTCTTGAGGAACTCGCGATATCATACTGCTCTTCACATTGAATCTGATTTCAGTAGTAGCACACACAAACCATCTCTAATCTCTTCGGTGGACTGTACTCTTGTTTTTAGAGTATGAATTATTTTTAAGATCCTGTTGGGCAATCAGAACGCATAAAGTTGTGATCATCTTTAGCATAAGCTATCTATTAGACTGTTTTTGTACCTAGCAGCTGATTAGAACGAGAGAGCTGTTCCGCAATATTCCTGCTCTCTTCTCCGTTCTTGTTCTTCCTATCTCCCTTGCCCCATCATGCTTGAGAATTGAAGTATGCCAAAGTTGTAATTTGCAAAAAAAAAAAAAAACATTGCATTCGATATGTACATTCTACAATATGCAACACACCATAACTTGCAAAACATAGATGCCAATAAGTGATGTCCACCTTATTCGTACATCCAGCAAGGAAGGGGTCCCACCCCACTTCCCTCCCAAATGACAATCTCAACTATATCAAAATTGACATGACTCAGCCAACAATCTACTGGCTGATAAATATAGTGTTGGGATGGAATGTTTAAACTCGGATTAAAAGAAGGAAAAAACTTTACATATTTATAATTCAAGTACATTACAAGACTTTCAATCGATTGTAAGCTTTTTAGAACTGTTTATACGTTGGAAAATCTAGGAAAGCACTTAAAACATAACATGCATGACATGAAATTTACAACACTATGGAGTCCACCAAACAAGTCTAACTACATTCAGAGCAAAGGATTAGCAGAGTCTATCAACTTCATCAGCTCCCAGCGATACATGTAGTTCACATGTGTAAAGATTGGTTACTATCCTTTCTGCAAAGGTAAATAACTCTCCAAGGAGAAGGGCACACTTCCAAAAAAGCTTATTTCATACCTTCTTGTGCTATGGAATGTATCTTTCCATATTTATGGAACATAATGCAAAAATCTACCAAAGCAAATTTCAACAGTTTTGCATGTCCTTTCCGAAAATTCCTTCTGCAAAACCTCCTGTGTACAAAAAAATTGATAAAACTTTTCTAAGAGGCTAGTCCCAAATTCTGCTAGTTCTGACCTCAACCCTCAATTGTGAGGCAGAGACACTTTTGAGGATCATGGCACACAATTCTGCTAGTTTTGGAGGATCGAGGCACCTGAATCGGCTCAAGGATTGAGGCATCGAATGGGATCAGAAAATCGAGGCAAATGGAAACATCAAATAGTATAGTCTTTTGAGATATCTATGGGATCAGAAAATCGAGGCAAATGGAAACATCAAATAGTTTAGTCTTTTGAGAAATCTCAAAAAAAGAAAAAATCTGTTTCTAACATATTCTAAAAATAAATAAAAATACATATTTGACGTATTCTGCATGCGCCCATAAAATACGCTACAGAACTATGTACTTAGCAATGCTGAAAGCTAGCACTACGAAGCAAAGCCAATATATGAAGTCCATGTTTCCTGGGAAAAATGCAGGAAAATTACATATTATAACTTCCACTTGCTCAAAAGGCAAGCAAGCCTAGTGCATGATGTAGCTGGTGGGTAAAAGTGCGAAACTAGGATAGAACTGGGAAACGTAGCAAGTTGATTGGTCTGTTAGCTGTGAACCAAGAGACTTACTAATCACACTTTAGAGTTTAGAGCACATGACTTCGTAGTGATCCCTGTAATCTTCCGTAAACACGTGCTACAGATAAAGTATGACTGCATGCAATATCAGGATTTAAGAATTTGGTTATTGAAGGGATATGCAGCAACAGATGGCAGAAAACTGTAAACGAGATGCCTCCAAAGACAAGCCAAATCTGATAACCAACATTTCAAGATTTCTCCATTGCAAAGTCTGTGTCTGTACAAATGATGTTCTGCAAACCATAACATTTATTGATGACTGGAACAATGTTGACACCAGGTTACATGTCTCCTTTCTATCTCAAGTGTTTTGTTCTAAACTAAGATCGCAATAGTGAGCATAAAACATAAAAATTCTTTAAGCTCCAAAGTACCATATGAGATCCTCATCTAGCATGTCTATGCCTGTCCCAAGTGGAGGCATGCTGGAAATACTCAAGTCAAATGACGAGTTAATATCATAGGCTGAAGGTAGGTCAGCATCCTGATTCTGAAATGGGTTGTCAAAAATACTGCTACACTCCCTGCTAAGTTCATCCCTTTGAAAAGCTAATGCATCATCACTCGAATCATTGGCACTTGGTCCTCCAATCACCTGTCCAAACATTAAATGGTCATCTGAACTAATATGCAACCCTAGTCTGCTATGTGGCTGGAGAGTTGGGTCCATCTCTGCATGTCTACCTTCTTGCACTTGACCATCAACAGCATCGGGATAGAACCCTAGCAGTACATCATGTGAAGATGGATTTACAACAGAGGCCTTATGACCAGAGATAGGCAGCTCAACAAAGCTAGATTCACCTTGAGATGATCCATCCCTGTCACAGGAGATTGTTTGTACGACTTCCTGTCCTGAACTATGAGAATGGGATAGCTGCTCTGAAGAGTCTTGGAAGGTAGCACTTACTAGTCCTTCAACATCCCCTCTGTCAACATAAGTCCCCTCATTCATAGCACGATGAGGGCAATGGTTCTGATGGATGTTTCTCATATCCCTGTCTGCAAAAGCATTTTTCAGTTCACGATGGTGGCAATTCTCATAAGGGCACAAGAAAAGTCTCTGGTCAAGAATAGAAGGATCTTGGCAGGTCCTTTTCCTGCACGTTTCTCCATTTGCCGATGAAGTTGAAAGCTTCTGAAAGGATAATTCTGACTCAGTTTGTCCTTCATGACCTCCACTAAGTTCTTTTCTCGTAGAGGGTGAGGAGCCTGGTTGTAGAAAAGGATCGGTAACCTCTGTATCCTGTACTCCATCTAGAAGCACCCCGGTAAGAGTGTGATCAAAAGCTTCAACATCATACTCGTTAGTGTAGCTAGCTCCCAGCCTTACTGCATTGAAGCTGCCAGGAGTTCCAGAGCTGATTGCTGCTTCATCAACTACGGTATTCTTCTGAAGAGCAACTTCCTCTTCCCGGTTAAGTACAGCAAGCCATGTTGCACTTTCTTTGGCTGTCATTTTGTCTTGCAAACATTTGGAATGCCTAACAAGCTTTTTGATCTTTGCAATATCTGGAGACATGTGCTTGATTACAGATGTCAGTACTCCAACTTTCCAATTCTTCTTCAGATCGTGAGGCTTCTTATAAGGAGGTGGACCTTGGCCTGGAGGCAATTCTAATTGTTGCCACCACCCATCTCCTGATGGCCACCATGGAGGAGGAATGCCCTTCTCAAGGGGAAAGCGCCGCTGCGGAGGATCACAATGCTGCATCAATGCCGACAGAAGTGAACCCAAAGTTGTATCCTGGAGCTCTTGCAAGGAATGAGAAATTGGAACACAAGCTGTGCCGCCTCCTATCTTTCTTGTGTTTTCATGCTCGGCCTGGTATCTTGAAATCGCTGCAGGTCCATTTCTATCAAATCTAACTTTCTCCTTCCACCAGGCCCTCATATTATCAGATGCTCCACTCACAGGTTTTCCTTTCTCAGGAATAATACCGTACACAAACCCCTGAGCCTTACAAACCTCCATCATTTTCAACATGTACTTTAGAATCCCATCTTGAGCTCGTGCCATCTTTTTCCGTCGGGCCTGCTCCTGTGACTGTTTTTGCTTGGGCTTACCAGAAATCTCCTTTACCTTCAGCTGTTCTTTTATGCGCTTCAAGCGGAGACGATCCCTCCACATCTTTTTCTCAAGCTCATCAACATCAACATCATCATCACTGAAATCTTCATCCTGCATATCATCTCCATCATCATCACCAATAAAGTCCATGTCATCTAAATCAAAGTTCTTCCCATCATGCTTACAATTACCGAGCTCCATGCTGAACATCAACTACTCAAGAGTCAAAACTCTTAAACACCTAAAAGATTTACACGGTAAGAGACTTTTTTTCGATCATTAGCAAATATGATCAAATGGAAGTTCTGCCTCCTTAAAGAATGTCTGTAGAAATTGATGATTGTCAAATCTCAACACCTCTAGCTTCCATAAATTGCAAGTCTCTGCGACATCAAAGCCTTGCATCTGTTAACATCAGTAAAACCAAACAAATTTGTATTAGCATCTGTCTGAGAGAATAGATTCCAATCGCATTAACTATAGAAAGTTGCAACTACTTTGCAGACAATAGACTTGCACCTCTGCTCAATTTAAAAAGCTACACTGTGCACATGGGTCGGAAGCCTTATAAAGAGGGCCAGTGAGTGTAATTATCTACAGATTTTCACCTCTGCTCAATCTGAAAAACTCAACTATGCACATTGGGTCAAAAGCACTATAAAGAGAGCCAGTGAGTGTAATAAATTACACAACAATTGACCAACTTATACCATCTTACTTAAAAAACTTTGCTACAAACCAGGTCTCTTCTTGCTGATAATTTGTTTGAAAATAAGAGTAAAAATGGTTCTATTTATGTAGGAAAATGTAAAATTCTAAGCTTAAAAGTTATGATGCGAAAAACAGAGATCAATTCTAGAAAGAGTAGACTAGAGCCTGTAAAATTGCCTTCATATGGAAGATTTAGGTACCAAAAGAGACTACTTAACTGAGTTTCATTAGATCCACCCAAAAACTTTGACCCTGGAACTGAGACATGACTTAAAATTTACAAGTTCCACCTGATTGAAAATGACACATCTTTTATCAGGGGTGTAAATTATAATGATTAAAAATCAATCACCTTGAATTTCACAGAATCTAGGTGTCTAATCTCTTGATAACATTTCGCTACTCAGATTTAAGGACTTTGCTTACCAATTGGAATTTTTTTAAAAATAATTCCACACTCCAATCTGACGAAAAAGGATACTTCTTGCTCCCTGTGTAAAACTTATTTTACAGGCGATGCAGACAATCTCTATTTGGATTGAAGCAATCTTGTTCCATGATGTTAAAAGCATAAAGCTTGCAAAATTTTGTAACACTGCTGACCTGGATGGTCCAGTTGACAAGCGATCTAGACTCAAGTGTGAATTTCTTATATTCATTACATAAAGATGATTCACTTGAACAGGGAATTAAATGAGATCCAGCCTGAGCTTTTTCACTCACTTATAGCCTGTGTTTGACCAGCTTGTGGTTGTCAGTTCTAATCTAGGCCCGAAGATCATCTTGGTGAATCCAAAATTGATAACAATTTGCCATTCATGAAGATCAGTTCTTCCAATGAAGGAAGATTGGTGTCCTAAAAATAGATTATGAGATGCTATAAACAATCAGATGACCTAGAATTGGTCATAGGGCACCCAAAGAAGATATGATTTAAGCTGGCCACAAGTACACTCATATTTGGAAACGGTGCAATAGCAATAGCCTTCATTTTACATTCTTCCTTAAGTAGGAATCACACCTACAAGAGTTAGAAATTGATCTAATAGAAACAGATTCAAAAAGCTAGATCGGTTCACCTTCAAAGTAGTTGATTTGTTTGATCCCATAAAAAATTGTGGAGTGAGTTAAATAGCTGGATGCTACTTAGAATTAGTGATAGACGAAGGATGATGGTACGGGACAATAGTATCACCCAAGTCCTAGTCCCCTACTTGGAACCCTGTTTATTCTAGATGACCACCTAACAATAGGTGTGAGAGAAGAAGCTGATGGTTCCTCCTCATCAATATCTTGATCAGTATCTTGTAGATTTGAGTCATTCAAAGAACGATTTCCATTCAACACATGACCATCAAGCTCATAGAAGCACTCTATATAATTTACTCTCACAATATCCAACAAAAATTATGTTACAATCTCCAACTATTATCAAGGGGAGAGAACTTACGAGATTTGTGAGGCTCCAAAATTCTAACCTGATGATGTTATGTCAAGGAACATACATGTTAATGATGCTGAAAAAAATCCCAATCTTGTAACCATAGTGATGCTAAACCTTCCATCAAGATAGTTGTTAGTTATTGACAACCCCAAAAATATATACTGATTATAGCAATTTTGAATGCTCTATGGAACCTAGTCAATTTACAAATGTGAGCATCGACTGAAATTAGGTTGATCTTTTTCGATACATGGATCACATATGCTTATCTCCTTGCCCTTTATTGTTTAAGGGGGAAAGAGTGTTATGCCCCTAAAATACATATCTAAATTGACACTCACTTCAACGTTCTTGCTAGCAAGGATGCAACCTTAACTCACCTGCCTTTAAGAGTATGAGCCTTTGATGTTGGCTAAAGGCGATAAAAGCATGTTGAGCTATATTTCGTGGACCTTTTTGAAACACCTTTTCAAAATAGGTTGAAATGGCAAAAGAGTTTCAGGGTTTTCATTCAAGGGGAGAATTCATTTCTAGCCTTCGATTATGGGAAATAGGCAAATATAGATTAGTGATCAACAATCAATCTTGAGTTTTGACTCAAGAGTCCAACCTCCCAAGTCTCCCAAGTCCCATTGTCATAATCCATACAACATAGTACACACATTGATGTTTTGAAATAGGAAAGAATTGGCAAAATGGTTTTAGGGTTTTCTTGGAAGAGAGGTTCTATTTCAAGCATTCCGTTATGGGAAAAACAAGTGCTTTTTTAATGTTCAGGCAATAAAGATTATAATTAATCACCCATCAATCTTGAATCCTAACTCAAACTCTCAAGTCCCACCTAATATCTACTGTCATGATGCATACTATGTAATATATATATTAATGGTTTGAAATGCGGAAAGAATCGGCAAAACGGTTTTAAGTTTTTTCTCCTTTTTCTTTTCTTTTTCTTTTTTTTTTTTTTTTTTTGGGGGGGGGGTTTCTAGCCTTCTATTATGGCAAAAACACACTATTCTCAAAATTAACACTACACTAACTTCTAAGTTCTCTCTCCCTCACACTCTACATTGCCTCAACTTTCAAGTTTCAAGCACATTCTAGCTTTTGATTTATGATTTATCTCACTCCCTACCCTCACACAACAAGAAAACAATACTAAATACAGCAATAGAATTGTTGAAAACTGAGAAAGAAAAGAATTGGGTGATTTTTTTAGATTGATTAATTAATTTATTTATAAAAACCGTTTCATTCACTAAAACACCATTTCAAAAGGTCCATTTAAAATGGATTATTTCCAAAACGGAATTTCATTGAATGAAATGAGTCTAAGTGAACCTGTGACTATTGAGCCTAAAGAGGGATACCATTCTTGGAGAAGCACTTCCAAGAGATTTAAGAAATTCGGGGTAGGTCTAAAAGCTGATCTGGCTATGCCTTTGCAGCTGAGAGAATACCTATGGTACGGGGACATTGATGCTATTGGCATGAGATCAAGCCCAAAGATAGAAGACATCTTGGGCCAATGTAACTATTAAATGAGGAGCTTATGTACAAGACTCAAGTGAAGAGTCTATAGGCAATCATTATATTCTAGAGTTTCCATGTTGGATAATGGAGCAGCACAAGAGTCCAATCCTAAAATAATGGGTTGTTTCAGCTGTAATGTAAGTACAGAATACATATTATCACTACAAAACTAATCATTTGTATCTTCAAGGCTAATTCCAACAGAAAATCAAGTATACAATCACACTGGCTTAAACTAGCTTATTTGCGTTTCAAGCTAGATTGGCTGCTAACGTGATTTAAAAGCCATGGAACCCAAGGAGTTCTGGGCTTTGGATGTTTCAAACATGTTTACAAAGTATGCTTTTCAAATATGTTGGTTGTTAAAACCCCATCAAATAGTGCCTCCCTGTCTAATAGCTTTTCTTGATAAAAATGATGAGCTTCTTCAAGGGGACTTAGAGAGAAGCACTCATTGTAGAAGGGCTTAAAAGGCAAGGGTATTGTCAATTTTTTCTTGAATCTGGGTTGAAAAATCCTAATCCATTCGTTGTTTGCTACCGTTTTCTTTTTCCCTTATTTTTTGTGAATGTGGGCTTGGTGTCATAGCACTTTCCATTAAAAAATGTGTCAAAATTAGGGAGATAATAAACCTAGATGCTTGTTTGAAAGATTGGAAACCTAGAGGCTTATGAGAACAACCTAGGAATTCACAAGTGAATTGACATAACAGCTTAAAGCTATGAAGAGATAGAACACACATCAAATGTGCAACACGAAGCACAAGACAATAGTAGCTTTAGTCTCTTTAACCAACAACACATGTACGAGACTCTCCACCAAGCATACAAGCTCCAACCAAGTATATCACAAGTACTCTTCTAGGGCTACCACCAGTAGAGGGCAAGTGACAATGGTGCTAGCGAATAATCCAATAAGCACTTAATAGGAATGCATACTCGTTCAAAGGGTATATTGGACCACCAGTCCCTCCAGATTACCACTCCCGACTATGATTGAATTGATGTATACAAGTATGTAACTAAGTGGTGATTGGGCATTCTGCTCTCTTAGTGTTCTAGAATCTTTTGCACACCAACTTCAGATTTGGGCCTTGATCAATAAACAGAAGGTTGGGTGACTCGAGGACAGGAGCATTAGATAATGAGGCAATTTTGGCACTAACTAGGTAATAGCGAGCTTCATATATCAATGGCTACCTTCAGATAAAGGGCTTGGAAGCCGAGAGTTCTGACAACAGATGTTTGTAGTTCCTTTTCTATAAAGACATCCAAGAATCTTTTCAGTTTTTTCCTTAATCATACTTTTTTGCCTACTGAAATGAATAATCTGATGAAACGGTATGGTTAGGTTGC
Source organism: Diphasiastrum complanatum (assembly GCA_029204225.1). NCBI lineage: Eukaryota > Viridiplantae > Streptophyta > Lycopodiopsida > Lycopodiales > Lycopodiaceae > Diphasiastrum > Diphasiastrum complanatum. Next base: position 30,032,060 of record CM055113.1, on the reverse strand, counting down.
ATTCACATCTATTAAGCCGAGGAAAATACGAAAGGAGTAAGATTTCTGCTGAGATTATTTTGAGCCAAGGTCTTCCACAAAACTTTTTAAAAATCTGCATGGTTGCCAATATTCCACATATCATTGTATATTTTTTGTTCAACATACGTCCAGCTGATTAGTGATGACAATTGCAACTTGCTAGAAAAGAACTAGTCTATGCTGGGTTGAGTATCACTTTGTAGGTGAATACTGAAACGTGATATCGCTTAGGACTAACTTTTGTGAACCACTTTCCTAACATGAGGAGCTTAAGATCATCTCCATTTGATAGGAATAGAAGTTATGACATGAGCTAGGGAAACGCAAGAAAAAGTTAAGTTACTTCCACAAAGCAACAATTTCCCTACAGAAACTATGAGCCAACTGAGCAATTTTCCTTCGGATTTGGTCCCAATGGTTGCAAAAGTCATCTATGCACTCAAACTCAAAATTTGTTCCTACACATTGATTGCACAGGTCATGAAAAACTGATTAACTTCCTCAGAGTTCGTTCCTTGCCTACGAAAGTCAGCGTTTTGATGTTCTACATACGTCGCTCAGAAACTCACCTTGTTAGACCGTCTTAGAGCTTCAGAACTGAAAACTGCCCCTGCTCTTTCATGATTGTTGGGTCTTGTCGATATTTATATTCCCAGTTCGAAAGCCAATACTTCCAAGTCATGTATTGCCAAAGACTTTGCCCTTTCGCAGCTTGAAGCCAAATTGTCGAGCCCAAGACCGTTGCCAGCATTCCGGATTCTAACAAAGCAACTCTTTTCTGCTGCAACTCTCCCCTCAAACTCAGAATCCGATTGAGGTGTCAAAGCCTCTTCAACAATTGTGTTCTGACTTCAACAAACGAGTTCCCAAACTAGAAATTAAGGATCAAAGAACCATACCAGAAAACCTACAACAAAATCTGTCCGCATCGCGCTCCAAAAAAGTACTCACAAACCACAGGCATAATAAAAAACCTAAAAAACAACAAACAACTTCATCAATACGGCACTAGAACACCCACTAAAGAAAAAAAGCGAGTCAATGGCTGCTTTTGGACACAGAAATTGGATGCACGAAAACAATCCGCGTCTTTCTGTTTGCTCATCACAAGATTATCCATCCCATCAGAGACGCTAAAGCTCAATTACATACATACCAAGCATCACTGTCTCCTCGTCACATATGAAAAGATCAAAGCAATCTCTTCAGATCATCCTCCAGAGTCCATAGCCGCCTGGAGCAGGATTGGGCGAGGCTGATCCACTTCTGCAAAGAGAGATCGAGCATTGGATAGAGCATCTTCATTCAGCCAGAAGGAAACGTAGAGAGCGTAGAGTATAGACTTGAGGCTAATTTTGACTTGTTTCTTTCGTGGCAATGGGCATTGTAATTGTAGCCTTCCCTTTATCTCATGTCATTCCACAAGATGGTCCAATCATGGAAAAGGCATGCTTGATGATCTCATGTCATTTTTTGGTCTAGTACCCAATGGAGTTGGCTCACATGGTTAGGTTGGCATCCAAAGTTTCTTTGGTCCCGGATTCGAGCCTCCCTTCGAAACCAAGAAGCATTCTTTGGTCTAGTACCCAATGGAGTTGGCTCAGCTGGTTAGGTTGGCATCCAAAGTCTCTTTGGTCCCGGGTTCGAGCTTCCCCTTGGAAACCCAGAAGCATTCTTTGGTCTAGTTGGTTAGCTTGGCATCCAAAGTTTCTTTGGTCCCAAGTTCGAAGCTTTCTTGAAACCAAGAAACAAGCTTTCTTGGAAACCAAGAAGCATTCTTTGGTCTCAAGTTCGACATCCAAAGTTTCTTTGGTCTCAAGTTCGAGCCTCCCCTTGGAAACCAAGAAGCATTCTATTAAGATCTCTTTCTACACATGGTGAGTTGGAATATCCTGCTTAACTTGGGCTACTAGGGTTTTTAGATTCCATCATACAAACAACTTACAAGAATGTTGTGGTATACCACTAAGGCCGTGTTAAAGATTTCTTGTTGCTTTCAAATCGTGATTGTCTTGGAACCATGGCATAATGATTGACATTTGGCATATTTTCGCTCTAATTAGTAATGTGTGCATGAGTAGAGACAAATTGTTGAATTGAAAAGGAAAATTTATTTAGTCAAATTATCTTTCTTTTCTTTAAGGTCGTTCAAATAAATGCATTTATTAGCTTTTTTTGCTAAAGAGGTAAGTGTCGATAATTTAAGTTATTGTGATAATTAATTTGTTCTTTTTTACGTTTTAAGTTGCAAGAGCATACACTATCACAAAAGTAGTTATGGTTTTAACTTTTGTACAACTAAGATTGCATCTTGGGATTTTAGAAGACTAAGAATTGGGTACGAAATTATTTTGCCAATAAATAGACAATCTTATTTGATGACATTTTATTACAATGGGTTTATTACAATGTCCATCATTTTGAAATTTGAAGTTGCCAAGGATTCAAGAATATCCATGATCAGCATTCACACTAGCCACAATCAATGTTCACACTAGCCACAATCAGTATTTAAAAATTTCAATATTCACGATATTCATGATCAATATTCACAATAACCATGATTAGTATTCAGAATGTTCGCTTTTTAGTATTCACAATTTAGATACTCGTCGCCAACCATCAATCAAGTAGTCTTCATGATGCATCTATGAAAAGTTGATCAATTCTTCATCCAATATATGGAATACATTTTGTATATATCGTGAAAAAGAATACACTATAAAATAATAAAATGCTATTTTTAAAGAATATATTACATGCTTTCTCGTTGTTCGTGCTTTAACACTTGTGCATGTCTCAAGAAGGCTAAACTTAAAACACTTCAAAACATTGAGCCGAAGTTTTGGACAACTCCTTAAAAGTTGACTTTTGCAAAAACTTCATTGACTGACTTGAACACACAGCCTTTTGTCTTCTTCTTTTTTTCTTAAATTTTTTTTTCTTTTACAATTGTTTATCTTTTCAAACACACTAAAGTACTAGAATTCAACCTTGCAAAGATGATGAATATCATTAGATTTACAATTTGGTTTGAGAGAAGTGGTGACCCTTCTTCCTCCTCCTCCTTTAATATGGTTGCCAACAGATCATTGTGCTTTGAGTTATCTTTCTTCTCCCTTCTTGCACCCACCACTTCAGAATCTGTCAGTTTTTTCACAACAGGTTTGAACTCGAGCTTTTCCTTGTTGGAAAGTATGAATTTGTTCATTGTGGGTCCATACTAAATATTTTGGACTCGAAAATAGATGTGTTACACAACAAGGTCTACTTAATTCACAAAACAATTAGTTGCTATTGCTACAACACATCTATTTACTTGCATGAATATGGTTAGTTCTCAGGGAAACAAGAGAGTTTTCCTCAATGAAAGGAGAAATTATTTTGATGCCTTGTATTCTATTAAGCATATTGACTTAATCATGTTTGCCATTTGGCATTTTCATTCCATGTGCTACCATCTTTTTGGACATTGATGGGTTCTCCGATCTTTTATTAATAAAAGCAGGAGTTACTTCTTGTTAAAGATAAGTAGCAAGAACCCCATCGATGAGGCTTAGAAGCACACTTCACATGCATGTGCACAAACTTTTAGCTTGGCCCAATGAATATTTGGCACAATCACTTAATTTTTACAAATGATCAATCACCACTAATGCCAACATACAAGTTGAGGGTTCAAACCAACCCTGATGTCAAAAACATTGATCATGCTACCATACAATTACTGCTACAACGTGTGAACCAATCAAAAAGATATCTTTCTATGCTCATTGGTAGGAGCAAATATGGGATATGTAATGTTTGCTTATGGGATTGAAAATGTAATGCTTACCACATGTTAGTTGGCAGACCTTTTTCAAGTTTTTCAAAGGTGGTCACAAACTTGCATGGCCAAAGTATGAGCATTCAAAGCTACATGTTGATGGATTTATCACTCTCTCCCTAAATCCAGTAGTTAATCTAGATCCATTCATGTTGCTACATATTGCTCGCATTGTCGTACAGTCTATAGAGTACACAAAAATTGCAAAAATAGGTATCTAGAAGACAGTCCAACTATCAAAAGAGTATCGATAGTCAAACTATCAAAGGAGTATCGAGTGTTGACTATCAACTATCGACTATCGACAGAAGCTTGAATGTTCGATTCAAACAACTATTGAATTGAACATTTGAACTTCTTTCAATCTCAACTCCAGCTAATTCGACTCCAATTTGAATCGACAATTGTCGATTGTCTAATTAGCATGATATCTGTAAGGAAAAGCACCTCCAAGATCTTGCTTACAAGACACACACAAAGGAATGATTGTGGAGCCAAACCACCCAACCATGTAGATGCTACTGATCAATCTCCAATAGCATCGGTGTCTCCCAATTAAAATAACTATACATTTAAGCTACTTGGCACAGTACTCAATTTACTGGCCACTTTTTATTAACATTGAAGCTGGCACACCACAAGTCGGAGGCTCAGCTCTTTGTATAGATAGATTACATAACTTGAAAATATATCTTTGTCTGGAAAAAGCGTAGATTTGATATCGCTTTTAACTGGTGACAGAGGCCTTTCTTTGAAATGTTTGCCCCTGTCGCTTCTGACTTTCGACTTTGGAAATCCTTTGAGCTCCTGATTTGTCCTTGATGCACTTTGTGTTGAGCTCCCTGAGCACCAGATTTGTATCAAGGCTCCCTGAGCCAAAAGGATTTATCGTTTGATTGCCCACTTTATGGTCCACTCCATGCCTTGTTGCTTCTGCACCTTGATTTCTCTCCTTGTCCCAACCTGATCTTGATACTTTTCCATCTTTGCTCTTTAAGGTAGGCAAAGATTGAGTACTCTACAATGCACCTTTCACTTAGCTTGAAGTAGCTCTTTGAATCAGCCCAAATGTAACCATTGACCTCGTGGAAAGCCAAACGGTCGCACTAGTTTGATCCGCATCCGAACTATCTCTTCGCGTTTGTTTGAAGCACCATGTCCGTCGCGCAAAACTTGACTTTCACAATTCCATCATTGGTCAGTTGCCTCACAGTCAAAACAAGAAGTGTACATCGAGCTTGGCTTCAAGTAGCTCTCTTTGAATCAGACACATGCACCCAGAGTTTGCACTAGTCCGATCTCAACGCGGATCAAACTGGTGCGACTCTTTGGCTTTCCACGAGGTCAATGGTTACATTTGGGCTGATTCAAAGAGCTACTTCAAGCTAAGTGAGAGGTGCATTGCGGAGTACTCAATCTTTGCCTACCTTAAAGAGCCAAGATGGAAAAGTATCAAGATCAGACTGGGACAAGGAGAGAAATCAAGGTGCAGAAGCAACAAGGCACGGAGTGGACCATAAAGTGGGCAATCAAACGATAAATCCTTCGGCTCAGGGAGCCTTGATACCTGTGCGGAACTGAACAAATCTGGAGCTCAGAGAGCACAACACAAAGTGCATCAAGGACAAATCAGGAGCTCAAAGGAGTTCCAAAGTCGAAAGTCAGAAGCGACAGGGGCGAACATTTCAAAGAAAGGCCTCTGTCACCAGTTAATAAGGTTCTCGGGTTTTACGAAAGCGATATCAAATCTACGCTTTTCCCAGACAAAGATATATTTTCAAGTTATGTAATTTTTCAATACAAAGAGCTGAGCCTCCGACTTGTGGTGTGCCAGCTTCAATGCTAATAAAAAGTGGCCAGTAAATTGAAAACTGTGCCAAGTAGCTTAAATGTATAGTTATTTTAATTGGGAGACACCTTTCCTTTAATCTGACATCTGATGAGGACATCAGATTTTATAAAGGTGGGGTGGATGTTATAAAGCTACCCTTTACAAGCTTTACTTCCGTTGCCATCGGCGCCAGCTATGTCCCTGGCGCCAGCAGCGCCCCTGCTGCTCCGGGTGCCAACGGAGCCGGCGCCGCTCCCGGCGCCACTGTGACCAGAATCCAGTTGGCGCCAAGTCCCTATGGCTGAAAATCTTTGATCCGTTCTAGCGGAGTCCAGAGAGATCAGATCGATGTGCAATCACCTCACACGATCTAGGCATGATTAAAGGAAGCCTGGGGATCAATAAAATGTAGAGAGAGAAAATGACTTTCTAGAGAGAGAAAATCCTAGAGAGAGAGAAAAACGTGCTTTACTAGCTTGGGTAAAGTGCTTGGTATGAGGGGGGGGTGCCGAATCACACCAATACTATAGGGGAGTGCGGGTTGGGACTCAGGGCGAGCTCCAACCAAGTCTCAGCCTCCCTTGCTAGAATGTTGTCATGGCTCTCGCCTTGGCATGCTAGCGTCCCGAAGACTAGGGTTGGTCACACACTTGAAATGTAACCTTCTCAGATTTATCAATAAAGAGGGATTTTTCTCAAACTGACTCTGATTACCTTCTGGGTTTCAATGTTCGGTTAAAGCGCCAGTTGTAAGGCCGCTTCCAAATTTTTAAGTTGGCACATAGCTGAGGGTCGTATCCCGGGACGCCAGCGGTATGCCGTCGAGAACATTCGATCCGTGGCGCCAGCGGTATGCTGTCGGGACCATTTCGTCCAGGAACTGGTTGTTTCCATATCTGTCGCGGCTTGTCGTTCTGAGTGTTCCTTGCATGAACGTGAATGGGTTAAGCTCTTGGGGAACAGGCTCTAACCTATCGGCTGAGTTGGATGGCTTGCTTGGGTGGATGTTACCTGTTTATGGCTGTCCAGTCTGGCGTGGCGCCAGGTTGGCTTCCAGCGCTCGTGACGAAGCTTTCAGTTGGTTAAGTCTGATGTAAGTCAGACCGCTTGCCTGGAATGGATGTTACTCGTTTGTAATGAAGCTTCGAGTTGGTTAAGTTTGACGTATGTCGGGCGGCTTGCTTGGAGGGAAGTCACCCACATTGGGACCCCCGATCTGGCATGACGCCATGTTGGATCTCAATGTTGGTTCTCGGAACATCAAGTTGGTTAAGTCTGATCGTTGTTGGCGAGTTGGCTGCTTGTATGTCAAGTGGGTTTGGATGGCAAGAGTTGAAGGATGGGAAGCTAAGTCGTGGTTCCCGGCTCCCTTTGGGATGCTGTTGCGCCGGCGCCTCAAAGGGCGCTGGGACTTGAGCGGTTTCCCCAACACGCGCTTAAGTCTAACATTCATCCATCATGCACTTACGTAAAAGCCAACTCAGAAACATAACAAGCTTAACCATTCAGACTTAAGAAAACTGGAATCCCAACCAACCCGAAAGCCAACTCAGAATCCGTCTCCAAAAGGTAACCAAAGGCAAAGACAAGCCACACATGAAACCCAAGGCATAGTGGTCGCCAAACTGACCGATTGGCATAGCGGCAAGCCCCATGTCGATGACAGGGACCCTTAGGCGCCAGCGACGCAAAAAGGTTGAAGTAAGGGTCCTTCCACTTGGACTAGTCCCGTAGGCGAAACCGAAATGGTAATCATCCCCAAGGATCAACTTTATTAGATTTGGAAGAGGTTACATTCATACATAGACTGACCGATCTCAGGGCCACCAACACATGCTGGGCATTGTGCCTGGCTCGTGCTGGTAGAGGGAGCTGAGACCTGGCGACTGGATTCCTGGCGCTGGTTGAGCTGCCCAAGTTTCTATCTGCCGGACTCACCCTATAGTTCTGCTGTGATTCGGCGCACCCCCTCTGGTTTGAAACATAGTGCTTTCTGGTAAAGCACGCTTTTTAGGACTTAGTTTTTATTTTGCTGATTAAGCCTGGCAAGCCTGGCAGAATCAGTCTGGTTCCCGGACATGGGTCTCGGGAGCCGTCCCGGCGGCCGAATCAACTTGCTTTCCTGACTAGGCCATGACTCGAGCTCCAGAGCTAGCTCATGAATTTGTGACTACTTGACTGGCTCACCACAGGTCGGAGGCTCAGTCCTTGACGTTCTAACTTGCTCTGGGACCTTAGGGAGTGTCACCCCTTTGAGTCTTACAGGGCACGTTGGGTGCACCCGAGTCAGCTTTACAACAGATGCTTGCGCTACAGAAACACTCCATCAGTGTGGGGCCTTGTTGCGTCGGCGCCTCAAAGGGCGTTGGGACTTGAGCGGGGTCCCCAACACGCGCTTAAGTCTAACATTCATCCATCATGCACTTACGTAAAAGCCAACTCAGAAACGTAACAAGCTTAACCATTCAGACTTAAGCCAACTGGAATCCCAACCAACCCGAAAGCCAACTCAGAATCTGTCCCCAAAAGGTAACCAAAGGCAAAGACAAGCCACACATGAAACCCAAGGCATACTGGTCGCCAAACTAACCAATTGGCATAGTGGCAAGCCCCATGTCGATGACAGGGGCCCTTAGGCGCCAGCGACGCAAAAAGGTTGTAGTAAGGGTCCTTCCACTTGGACCAGTCCCGGAGGCGAAATCGAAATGGTAATCATCCCCAAGGATCAACTTTATTAGATTTGGAAGAGGTTACATTCATACATAGACTGACCGGTCTCGGGGCCACCAACACGTGCTGGGCATTGTGCCTGGCTCGTGCTGGTAGAGGGAGTTGGCGATTGGATTCTTGGCATTGGTTGAGCTGCCCAAGTTTTTGTCTGCCGGACTCCCCCTATAGTTCTGCTGTGATTCGGCGCACCCCCTCTGGTTTGAAACATAGTGCTTTCTGGTAAAGCACGCTTTTTAGGACTTAGTTTTTATTTTGTTGATTAAGCCTGGCAAGCCTGGCAGAATCAGTCTGGCTCCCGGGACCCATGTCCGGGAGCCATCCCGGCGGCCGAATGAACTTGCTTTCCTGACTAGGCCATGACTCGAGCTCAAGAGCTAGCTCATGACTTGTGACTACTTGACTAGCTCACCACAGGTCGGAGGCTCAGTCCTTGATGTTTTAACTTGCTCTGGAACCTTAGAGAGTGTCACCCCTTTGAGTCTTACAGGACATGTTGGGTGCACCCGAGTCAGCTTTACAACATCCTCCCCTCATTTGAGAAAGCTGATGTCCTCATCAGGGCCAAACTAGAACCTAAGACTCATGGCATGGGCTTAATTCACCGGCCAGACTTTAGTCACAGATACAAGGGCATGGGTTTGATTCACCGGCCAAAGAAAACCAACTGAAAAGAGAAGCAATGATATTGTGTTTTGCACCCAGCACAGAAAAAGTGTGGATCTAGTTCACTTACGTAAAACCTGTGTAAAGCTGCTGCACTTAGACATTAGACTGAAGCTCACTCCTCGATGAGAAATGCGGCTCACTTTATTAACATGAAAGAAAAATGTACTTACGGCTCCCTTAGGCCTCAGATATGTCGTTTTCGTCGCACGTCTGGATGAGTCCCCTAGGACTCTAGATATTTCGTTTGGTCGCCCAGGTTGAGCTCCTTGAGCTCTGCATCGGCACTTAGATTCATCTCTGATGTAGAAGCTGCAGGCAATGTTAGCTCCATTTGACCTCGCATCAGCTGGTTTGTCACTGTTGGATGTCCGTCGTTAAAGAAGTGAGCTTTTTCTTGGTCACACAAGGTGAGCTCCTTGAGCTCTGCATCGGCACTTGAATTCACCTTTGATGTAAAGACTATAGGCAATGTTGGCTCCATTTGTTCCCGTGTCAGCTGGTCTGTCACTGTTGGCTGTCCTTCGTTAAAGAGGTGAATGAGATTGGGAGGAATGGTTCGCTCAGGTTCATTTGTGTCGTTCTTTTCTAGTTGGTCCCCTGGCATAGCTCTGACGACACAAGGTCTCCTGCCATTATATAATAACACAAGGTTAACCCCTTTTGCCAAGAAGGCCACCACATGTTTGTTAAACCAGCTTAATCCCAAAATAGCGTCGAAGGCATCCGTCTTCAAGATTGTGAACGTTAGTCGATTCTTCCAGGCTCCCAGAGAGATTGGTAAGTTCGTTGCCAATCTACAAGTGGTCATTGTACCTTTTGCGGTCTCCACACAAATAGGAGTCACATTTTCTTCACATTGGATGTCCAGTTCCCCTGTCAGTTTTTCTGACAAGTAGTTATGTGATGCCCCCAGGTCTACCATGAAGTAAATGATCCTGCCTTGAATACAGCCTTTCAAGTACAATAACTTGGATCCTCTCGCAGGAGTCGCCATAACATGTTCACGATACACCGCAGGTGCCCCTATCTGTTGTTGTAAGGCATTCAGGTCAGACTCCGTCAAATCCGTTTCTGGGTCCTCTGCGTCATCCTGTTCACCATCTTCTTGATCAAATGCCTCTCTCTCCATCCTATCAAATCCTTCAATGGCAGCCATGATTTGCTTATTCAATGGTTTGGGGCATGACCTCCAAGAGTGACCTTGCTCGTGACAGTTGAAGCAACGCATGGAACTGCCCACTGTTGGTGAGCTGTTGCTGTGACTAGCTGAAGGTCCAACATTGTTTCTTCTCTGGAACATGTTCCCTCCATTGTTGCCTTGGTTGCCAAACCCTATTTTTGTTGGGAATTTGTTCATGCTACTCGAGGCTTGGTTGCCATTTGGAGCTGAGTCCCCCCTTGAAAAGAAGCTCGGACTCGGTCTAGATCCACTAAATACTCTTGTTGAGGTTGCGGGAGCAGCTAGTGCCAATGTGCTCTCATAATCACAAACCATTTCAGCCGCTCGAATAGTTGAATTGAAATCATGCGGCATGTAGCTGTCTATCGCACGTCGGGTCCAAGATTGCATTCCAGACAATAGGTAATGAGTTTTGTCTGCCTCGAACATATCTTCAATAACCCATACACTCTGTCTGAATTTATTGAGGTACTATCGCAATGACCCTTTCTGTTTGAGCCCCCATAATTCTGTCCTCAATCTCATGTGTGAATCCTTCGGTATGAACTCCTCTCGTAACGCGGCTTTGAATGCGTCCCATGTCTGAAAATGCATTCCTGCCATCCGGTACCAGTTTGTAGTGTAGCCCTCAAAATATGCTAATGCCAAGTCAGTTCTTTCTTCCTCAGGAGTGTTCATCAGACGGAAGTAATGGTCCATGTGAAACAACCAATCTAACAAAACTCGAATGTCACGCTCTCCTTTGAGAGTAGGTGGTGCTTTCACTTTGGGAGTCTTCCTTGGGCCTTCCGTGTTTCGGCTCGTGGTTCTCTTGGTATCTGTGGAGGAGGCGCCACTGCATTTCCCCTAGTTGCTTCCAACTCTTCAAACCTGGCTTCGAGCTGTGTTAGCCCATCTCTCATTTCTCTAGCAAGGTTAAATTGAGTAAGGTTCATGGTTCGCAAGGATGTTTGCCATTCTTTCCTTTCTGTTTCTCTGTCCTTCTTCACCTCGCTAAGCATAGCCGTCATTGCGCTTGATAAGTATTGCCGCATATTCACTTCAAAGAGGTCCTGTTGCGCCTCTGGCAAGGGTTCATCTCTTGGTGTAGGTTCCGAAAACCAACATTGAGATCCAACCTGGCGCCATGCCATATCGGGGGTCCCGATGTGGGTGACTTTCCTCCAAGCAAGCCGCCCGACATACATCAAACTTAACCAACTCGAAGCTTCGTTACAAACGAGTAACATCCATTCCAAGCAAGCGGTCTGACTTACATTAGACTTAACAACTGAAAGCTTCGTCATGAGCGCTGGAAGCCAATCTGGCGCCACGCCAGACTGGACAGCCATAAACAGGTAACTTCCACCCAAGCAAGCCATCCAACTCAGCCGACAGGTTAGAGCCCGTTCCCCGAGAGCTTAACCCATTCACGTTTATGCAAGGAACACTCAGAACCACAAGCCGCGACAAATATGGAGACAACCAGTTTATGGACCAAATGGTCCCGACAACATACCGCTGGCGCCATGGATCGAATGGTCCCGACGGCATACCGCTGGCATCCTGGGATACGACCCTCAGCTATGTGCCAAGTTAAAAATTTTGAAAGCGGCCTTACAACTGGCGCTTTTATCGAACACTGAAACCCAGACGGTAATCAGAGTCAGTTTGAGGAAAATCCCACTTTATTGATAAATCTGAGAAGGTTACATTTCAAGTGTGTGACCGACCCTAGTCTCCGGGGCGCTAGCATGCCAAGGCGAGAGCCATGACAACATTCCAGCAAGGGAGGCTGAGACTTGGTTGGAGCTCGCCCTGAGTCGCAACCCGCACTCCCCTATAGTATTGGTGTGATTCGGCACCCCCCCTCATACCAAGCACTCTACCCAAGCTGGTAAAGCACATTTTTCCATCTCTAGGATTTTCTCTTTCTAGAAAGTCATTTTCTCTCTTTAGATTTTATTGATCCCCAGGCTTCCTTTAATCATGCCTAGATCGTGTGAGGTGATTGCACATCGATTTGAGCTCTCTGGACTCCGCTAGAACCGATCAAAGATTTTCAGCCATAGGAACTTGGCGCCGGCTAGATTTCCGTCACAGTGGCGCCGGGAGAGGCGCCGGCGCCATTGGCGACGGGAGCAGCAGGTGTGCTGCTGGCGCCGGGGACATAGCTGGCGCCGATGGCGCCGGAAGTAAAGCTTGTAAAGGTAGCTTTACAACAGGATCCTAGTCTTTCCCCTTTGAGGAAAAACCCAACTGATACTGGATATCACCCATGCTCAGTGAGTTTCAGTTCCGAAGGTGGCCGTCCCAAAATGAAGACCAATTGCTGCATAGAAGATCTCCCCTGAAATTGTCCTTTCCAACTTTTGACTTTTTGCTTGCGTCTGGTGGGCGTTGTCGCAAATGAAACTAGGCCAAGAAACAGGCTAGCCATCCATCCTTTGCAAACATTGAGTCGTTTTGTTGCCGTTGACGTGCGAGTACTTGAACTGCAAATCCGCCCCACAGATTCTGTAGTCCTCTTTGTTTGATGGTATCAACCTTCAAAAGAAAAGGTTCCTTCTCGAGCCATCAGCTCCTTGTATCACAAGCAATCATGCAAACCAGGCAAAGCACGAGTATTAAGGCTCACCACGAATACATACAAGTAAGACACTCAGGCGGGTATACTAACAAGTAACAAAGACAAGGTCCCCCTTTGAGATGGTCCTGCCAACGGACCTTTGCCTGGCCGCGCCCGTACAAATCGATCACAGAATCAGCCCACATAGTGTGAAATTTCAGAGAAATAAAGACCAAGAATGGATCTAGATCAGATCCTCAAGAGGTGTTGGAAGCTAGATTACATGATCTACTAATCAACCAATGATTAGATCTAGAATTAGATCAATTCCCCATCAAAAATCTAGCAAGAACAACAAGCAAATGATTAAACTTGAGACCTACTGCCTTCACACGTGTGAAGAACAGTACCTGTACGGAATTACAGCAGAGAGTGAAGTACACAAGTGTTAGAAAGCAATAGAACCATAAAATCACAACACAAATATGAGAATACTCAAGATATGCCTCCAAAACCAAGATCTTGCCTCATTGATTTCTCAAAGTGGATCCATCATGGATTAAATACAAAAATCATCATACTCTCTCTCTAAGACACTTCCAGCACGTGTGAGACAGGTCATAGTGCTTATCCATATCCACTTTGGCTAAGATTCCATTAATTTGCCACATCATCATTGGTGGCTAGTGTTGACCTTCTAGATTCCTACAAATTAGGAGATAGGTCCTACAATCTAGGAGATTTGACTTTTGACATGTATGAAATCTATATACAATGGATCTGAACTTTCTATATGATATTTCACACGTGGGAGACCACTCCTACCCATGTGATATAGCATTTTCTACCACTAGAATGGTGCCAAGTGTCATAATACTACTAAACTAGTTTTTGGCCAATTTAGCCACTAGTTTCCAATTTAAATGATATGTACAACATTTATGATCTATCTAAATGACTTAGGCATAGATTTCACACGTGGGAACAGGCTCCACACATGTCTAATGATGATAGGTACAAGTCATTATGGTATTTACAAGATTTAACCAAGTTAGCTTTTGCCAATTTTAACACTCCTCCTCAAAACTAACTTGATACATCTATGGTACATCTATTTACAACACTTAAGGCTGATCATTGCAGGTTCATAGGTGTGAAGATCAGCCAATGAGTTTGATGAAGATCCAAGATCACCATATCCATGATAGTGCCTCCTTGATGTTGACTTCTTTGATGAACTTGAGAGCTTTGCACCACTTGATCACTTTTTCCATTGATTTGTTCCATCCTTGAAACATATGGTTGATCCAAAAGCTCAAAAATAGCTGAAATTCCATGAGAAAATAAAGAGTCCTTCTTGACTCATAAGGATCACAAAGATCCAACATCATGTTACCAAGATCTCGAGAATTTGGCTCATCAACATTGGCAAGACTATGCATGCTATAATAACCAAGAGTTCGCATCATATCTTCATGCTTGATTTCCATTCTAATCTCAGATCTAATGAGGCTAAATACTTTATTATGGAGATAAGTGTCCTTAGAGGATGATTCACTTACTCTCATAAAGAGTTTACAATTTGCCTCAATACATGAAAAAAGACAAATTTTCATACTATGAATGAGCAAATCACTCTTGCTCTTGCAAGATTCAAGAGCATAAATTTGATGAAATAACCATTTGCTTTCTAATTGATCTAAAATCAATTTGAAATCATTAAGAACATCAACTATGTTCTCAAGAGAGACACCATACTCAACTAGTATTGCTTTACTCCAACTTTGAGTTGCAAAAGTCTCACCAAAGCAAATTGATTCACCAAATGACATATGAGAAGAAAGCATAAGATCTATACCACTTGAAATGTGCTCCTCTTTCCCTTGAAATGTGAGCCATATGAGCTCAACCATGTCTCTTGATATTCTTCTTGGAATCATAACTTGAGAAGGACTCTCCTCCTCAATCCTTGGCACACTTGAACCTTGAGATGACTCCTTAAGATCAACTTCTTGGTGCTCCTCCTTGATGAAAATCCGAGACCTCCATGTCTCATAATGATCACAATAAACATGACCATACATTGTGCACTTTCTATGATCAACAATATTACTTATGCTAGAACCATAAGTCCAAAAATCACCACAACTTGACATGATTTTTCTAATATTGAAATCAAGAACTATTTCCATCTCAATAAGGCTAACTACTTGCTTATGGATATAAGTGTCCACTTTGGATGCTTCACTTATTCTCATAAGAAGTTTACAACTTGCCTTTAAAATTGAAAATTTACAACTTTCAACATTATGAATGAACACATCATTCATGATCTTATTGAAACCAAAAGAAAATACATCATGAAGACATTTCCATTTCCTTGTCTTTATACTCAATGTAAGTTTACAAGGAAAACATGCTTTGCTATCTATTAAGGCATCACACTCAACTAGTATTGCCTTAATCCACATTTGAGATACAAAAATCTCTTCAAAGCAAAATAGTTCTTCAAAAGATGTCATGAGAGCATAAATGGAACTATTTTCATTTTGTGATTGCTCCTCCTTAATTTTGCTTGGTTTCTCTTGGATCATAACAATAACTTTGAACTTATCCAAAGTTCCAAACAAAATGCTTTCCAAGAACATGAAATAAATCCAAGTGACATTCATGAAAGAAACATCTTTCTTTGCATCTTGAACCAAACAATGCACTTCCAAATGAAAAACTTCTAGAGGTTTGAAATGTGTGGTGATGGATTTTTGAAGACAACTCTTGTAAGTCCTTGTGAGACTCCAAGCCTCATGCATCTTTCCACAAAGGAAACACATTTCCTTAGATTTGTCCTTCTTGCCTTTGCATTTTGCACTTGAATCTCCATCCTTCACCTCGGCCCCCTTGCTTTGGTTCTCCTTGGATGGATTGGTCTTCATTTTGTAGCATCTTGAGACAAAATGATCTCTCTTGCCACAAAGGTTGCATTTAGGATCCTTACTTGCCTCCAATAGGTTGCCACCTATTGATGCCATGATGAGGAAGTAAAACTTTGTGATATGACTTTTCAAAATGTAATTTGTGACTCTCAAGAAACTAGATTTGAACACATTCAACAATCTAGAAGGATCTACACAAGACAAATTTTGAATCATATCTCTTTTCAACCTAGTCAATTGGAAACTAATTTTTGCTTTGATCACTAAGACCAAAGCACTCTATCAAATCACAAAAATCAGATTCAAACACCCCTATTGGACTCAACAAACACCAATGACTCTTTCTTTTGAGAGTTGGAATGGATTTGAAAAGATTTGACTCCTAGATTTTTCTTTTCTCTTGACTAGTTCACTCAACTTTTGATATTCTTGAACAAAGGATGGGTTTTGTTTCAAATACTTGAAAATCAAACTCAATCACTTCTTTTGGACTCACTCTTGACCCAAATAATCTCACTCTTAAGATTTTGATTGAATTTGATTTGATTCGACAACAAATTAAACCACTAACTTTCACAAAAAAAAAATGATCTACACTAGATCACATAAACTTGACATGTATACTTGATTCAAACACACAAAGATCAGATCCAATCACGCCTTTTGGAATCCTCTTGACCCAAATAATCTCACTCTTGAGATTTGGAATGGACATGAAATGGTTTGATAACAATCTATGTCAATAATTTTTCACCAAGCTTAAAAATTAGACATCTAGAGATTCACAAAGATCCCAACCATGTATGAACACTCAAATATGGACTCCTCCTTGTTCTATACTCCCAATGGGATCACAACTTGACCCTCACCCTCTCACAAAGAAAGTTGAATTAGAACTTATTTGAGTTTCATACATACAATGTCAAATTGTGCTCAAAAATTGAATTCATTCACCCCTATTGGACTCCACCAAGTACCAATGACTCTACCTCTTTAGAGTTGGAATGAAATTCAAAAATGTGATACTTCTCTCTCACTAAGATATGTGCTTACAAAGAGCTAATGCCACTTAGCAAGATTTGATCACAATGAAGGAGACAATTTTTCCACCAAAGTCAAGAAATGAGTTACTAGAACTTGCCCTCTACAAAGGAAGGAACTCTTAGGATTTTTGGATCAAACACTACACATGTGACTTACACACCTCTATGACTCTCTTTCAAGCCAAACAAAACTCAACTCTTTGAGTAGGAGTGGAACAATGTGACTTAGATCTCAAAAATCACTTCTAGAACTCTCCAACAATGCTTATCACTTGTATTGGTAGATTTTGCCTTTATGAGTGTTTGTGCTCTAGAAATTCACTTAAGATTTCACTTGGAGGACTTATCCAAGGCTGACTTCTAGCACTTAGATGCTTCTAGTCTCAACCCTTTCACTCTTGAACACATCTAGAGTGAAGATACAATGGATTTCAATCTCTTCCCTTGCAAATCACTCCTTAATCTATGGTTTTTGGCAATCTTTCACTCTCAACTTTAATGCACACCCAAAGCATATGAAGATCAGCTTTAATGTACTGTAATAAAGATTCAAATCATCTATATGATTGATCTATACCAAGAACAAATCAAAGGAATAGAAACAATGCATTACAAAGCTTGAAAAATGCACTAGATTGACTAGTTTTGGGTGTATGAGGCATTAAATGCACCAAAACTGAATTTTATTGCTCATAACAGGTTATGTACGGCCTCACACGTGTGGTAAGTACACATGAAGCCCACAAAAATATTTGGTACAAATATAATGATTCTATCTATCTATTCAAACTCGCTACCTCAAGATTAGCTAGTTTCCAAAAAACCTGCTAGTTTGGGTGTATGAGTAAGATATAGCATCAAACTGAAAAATATAGCTCCAAAACTGGTACTGTACGTCCTCACACGTGTGAAGAGTAACCCTGCATCCCACAACCAAGTTTGATGCACAAATATCAAGGCTAACTAACTCTTCAAACTCGCCCACTCAAGATTAGTGAGTTTTCTCAAAAAACTTGCCAATCTGGGTGTTGTTTAGATCAATGCTTTAATCTCTTGTACTTGGCTCTGATACCATGTGAAATTTCAGAGAAATAAAGACCAAGAATGGATCTAGATCAGATCCTCAAGAGGTGTTGGAAGCTAGATTACATGATCTACTAATCAACCAATGATTAGATCTAGAATTAGATCAATTCCCCATCAAAAATCTAGCAAGAACAACAAGCAAATGATTAAACTTGAGACCTACTGCCTTCACACGTGTGAAGAACAGTACCTGTACGGAATTACAGCAGAGAGTGAAGTACACAAGTGTTAGAAAGCAATAGAACCATAAAATCACAACACAAATATGAGAATACTCAAGATATGCCTCCAAAACCAAGATCTTGCCTCATTGATTTCTCAAAGTGGATCCATCATGGATTAAATACAAAAATCATCATACTCTCTCTCTAAGACACTTCCAGCACGTGTGAGACAGGTCATAGTGCTTATCCATATCCACTTTGGCTAAGATTCCATTAATTTGCCACATCATCATTGGTGGCTAGTGTTGACCTTCTAGATTCCTACAAATTAGGAGATAGGTCCTACAATCTAGGAGATTTGACTTTTGACATGTATGAAATCTATATACAATGGATCTGAACTTTCTATATGATATTTCACACGTGGGAGACCACTCCTACCCATGTGATATAGCATTTTCTACCACTAGAATGGTGCCAAGTGTCATAATACTACTAAACTAGTTTTTGGCCAATTTAGCCACTAGTTTCCAATTTAAATGATATGTACAACATTTATGATCTATCTAAATGACTTAGGCATAGATTTCACACGTGGGAACAGGCTCCACACATGTCTAATGATGATAGGTACAAGTCATTATGGTATTTACAAGATTTAACCAAGTTAGCTTTTGCCAATTTTAACACATAGGACACCCCTCCAACCATCCGTGCTTTCACCATTAAGCAGCACATTGCCTCAGTCACGTCCCACCACTTTTTGGTCGATAGCCCTTATAGCTAGACGATCGGCAGCTATCCCGCACCGGCAGCTAACCACCCGTGCTTTACACCCGAATTCGAGCAGCATCTCTGTATCAATGGTTAACCCGTACAGTTCGAATATGTCGTCCCGCACCCCACAAGGTACAGACCGTGCTTTCACCTACCTAGGCAGCACTTTGCCTCATCTGTCCTACGTGCAGACAGCACCAGGCCCGAACCGCGAGAACTGACCGTGCTTACACCTTAAGGGCAACACCTTGACTGATCAAGTCCCCCGTTCTGCCGACCACCCTGACCGTGGACGCACCCGTGCTTACACTGTGGGCAGCACCTTGCACAACAGTTGTCTTGATGAACCCCAAACCGTGGCCATTTCCATGAGATCCGCATAGCTGACCGGCCAGTCGGCTCTGATACCACATGTAGCGCAGGCATCCCAAAGGGAGCCGGGAACCACGACTTAGCTTCCTAGCCTTCAACTCTTGCCATCCAAACACACTTGACATACAAGTAGCCAACTCGCCAACAACAATCAGACTTAACCAACTTGAAGTTCCTGAACACCAACATTGAGATCCAACCTGGCACCATGCCAGATCGGGGGTCCGGATGTGGGTGACTTCCCTCCAAGTAAGCCGCCTGACATACATCAAACTTAACCAACTCGAAGCTTCGTTACAAACGAGTAACATCCAATCCAAGCAGGCGGTCTGACTTACATCAGACTTAACCAACTGAAAGCTTCGTCACGAGCGCTGGAAGCCAACCTGGCGCCACGCCAGACTAAACGGCCATAAACAGGTAACTTCCACCCAAGCAAGCCATCCAACTCAGCCGACATGTTAGAGCCCCTTCCCCAAGATGTTGTAAAGCTACCTTTACAAGCTTTACTTCCGGCGCCATCGGCGCCAGCTATGTCCCCGGCGCCAGCAGCGCCCCTGCTGCTCCCGGCGCCAACGGCCCCGGCACTGCTCCCGGCGCCACTGTGACCAGAATTTCTATGGCTGAAAATCTTTGATCGGTTCTAGCGGAGTCCAGAGAGCTCAGATCGATGTGCAATCACCTCACACGATCTAGGCATGATTAAAGGAAGCCTGGGGATCAATAAAATCTAGAGAGAGAAAATGACTTTCTAGAAAGAGAAAATCCTAGAGAGAGAAAAAACGTGCTTTACCAGCTTGGGTAGAGTGCTTGGTATGAGGGGGGGTGCCGAATCACACCAATACTATAGGGGAGTGCGGGTTGCGACTCAGGGCGAGCTCCAACCAAGTCTCAGCCTCCCTTGCTGGAATGTTGTCATGGCTCTCGCCTTGGCATGCTAGCACCCCGGAGACTAGGGTCGGTCACACACTTGAAATGTAACCTTCTCAGATTTATCAATAAAGTGGGATTTTCCTCAAACTGACTCTGATTACCGTCTGGGTTTCAGTGTTCGGTAAAAGCGCCAGTTGTAAGGCCGCTTTCAAAATTTTTAACTTGGCACATAGCTGAGGGTCGCATCCCGGGACGCCAGCGGTATGCCGTCGGGACCATTCGGTCCGCGGCGCCAGCGGTATGCTGTCGGGACCATTTGGTCCAGGAACTGGTTGTTTCCATATCTGTCGCGGCTTGTGGTTCTGAGTGTTCCTTGCATGAACGTGAATGGGTTAAGCTCTTGGGGAACGGGCTCTAACCTGTCGGCTGAGTTGGATGGCTTGCTTGGGTGGATGTTACCTGTTTATGGCTGTCCAGTCTGGCGTGGCGCCAGGTTGGCTTCCAGCGCTCGTGACAACGCTTTGAGTTGGTTAAGTCTGATGTAAGTCAGACTGCTTGCTTGGAATGGATGTTACTCGTTTGTAACGAAGCTTCGAGTTGGTTAAGTTTGATGTATGTCGGGCGGCTTGCTTGGAGGGAAGTCACCCACATCGGGACCCCCGATCTGGCATGGCGCCAGGTTGGATCTCAATGTTGGTTTTCGGAACTTCAAGTTGGTTAAGTCTGATCGTTGTTGGCGAGTTGGCTGCTTGTATGTCAAGTGGGTTTGGATGGCAAGAGTTGAAGGCTGGGAAGCTAAGTCGTGGTTCCCGGCTCCCTTTGGGATGCCTGCGCTACACAAGAGCTCAACCCATTCACGTTCATGCAAGGAACACTCAGACCACAAGCCGCGACAAATATGGAAACAACTAGTTCCTGGACCAAATGGTCCCGACAGCATACCGCTGGTGCCACGGACCGAATGGTCCCGACGGCATACCGCTGGCGTCCCGGGATACGACCCTCATCTATGTGCCAACTTAAAAATTTGGAAGCGGCCTTACAACTGGCGCTTTTACCGAACACTGAAACCCAGAAGATAATCAGAGTCAATTTGAGAAAAATCCCACTTTATTGATAAATCTGAGAAGGTTACATTTCAAGTGTGTGACCAACCGTAGTCTTCGGGGTGCCAGCATGCCAAGGCGAGAGCTATGACAACATTCCAGCAAGGGAGGTAGAGACTTGGTTGGAGCTCGCCCTGCGTCGCAACCCGCACTCCCCTATAGGATTGGTGTGATTCGGCACCCCCCTCATACCAAGCACTCTACCCAAGCTGGTAAAGCACGTTTTTTCTCTCTCTAGGATTTTCTCTTTCTAGAAAGTCATTTTCTCTCTCTAGATTTTATTGATCCCCAGGCTTCCTTTAATCATGCCTAGATCGTGTGAGGTGATTGCACATCGATCTGAGCTCTCTGGACTCCGCTAGAACCGATCAAAGATTTTCAGCCATAGGAACTTGGCGCCGGCTGAATTCTGGTCACAGTGGCGCCGGGGACATAGTTGGCGCCAATGGCGCCGGAAGTAAAGCTTGTAAACGTAGCTTTACAACAGCGAGCTCCAACCAAGTCTCAGCCTCCCTTGCTGGAATGTTGTCATGGCTCTCGCCTTGGCATGCTAGCGCCCCGGAGTCTAGGGTCGGTCACACACGTGAAATGTAACCTTCTCAGATTTATCAATAAAGTGGGATTTTTCTCAAACTGACTCTGATTACTTTCTGGGTTTCAGTGTTCGGTAAAAGCGCCAGTTGTAAGGCCGCTTCAAAATTTTTAAGTTGGCACATAGTTGAGGGTCGTATCCCGGGAAGCCAGTGGTATGCCGTCGGGACCATTCGGTCCGTGGCGCTAGCGGTATGCTGTCGGGACCATTTGGTCCAGGAACTGGTTGTCTTCATATCTGTCGCGGCTTGTGGTTCTGAGTGTTCCTTGCATGAACGTGAATGGCTTAAGCTCTTGGGAGAATGGGCTCTAACCTGTCGGCTGAGTTGGATGGCTTGCTTGGGTGGAAGTTACCTGTTTATGGCTGTCCAGTCTGGCGTGGCGCCAAGTTGGCTTCCAGTGCTCGTGACGAAGCTTTCAGTTGGTTAAGTCTGATGTAAGTCAGACCGCTTGCTTGGAATGGATGTTACTCGTTTGTAACGAAGCTTCGAGTTGGTTAAGTTTGATGTATGTCGGGCGGCTTGCTTGGAGGGAAGTCACCCACATCCGGACCCCGGATCCGGCATGGCGCCAGGTTTGATCTCAATGTTGGTTTTCGGAACTTCAAGTTGGTTAAGTCTGATCGTTGTTGGTGAGTTGGCTGCTTGTATGTCAAGTGGGTTTTGATGGCAAGAGTTGAAGGCTGGGAAGGTAAGTCATGGTCCCCGGCTCCCTTTGGGATGCCTGCTCTACACTCAGCTCCTCATCAACATAGGCCAACCAAGGCCAATAGGCCCAGTTTTTCATCAACCTTGATCCTCTGGTTCTATGAACCATCCTACACCACTTTTACATTCTCAACCAGAGTCTTCTTATCCACGACCGATCGCTCCCCATCCAACACAACAATTTTTTGTAGCAAGTCAACATATTGCTACATCGTTTATCACACAAGTTAATTCCGACTACATAGACCCAACGATGTACTATATAGAAGATACCAATGTGTCTGCTCATCAAGTTGATCCATTTGCACCTTACTAAAATTAGTAGTATTAGATATGTCTAGGCTCGTCTAGTCTTACTGATTCTTTTTTCATCCACGGATACATAGTTGCTTCTCATCCAAATAAAGTTACATCCTATCTAGCAACCACGTAAGGTCTATCTCAAACATTATTCATAGATAAGACCGAGAATGTTCCACCTAAGATCTATGTCTTCATTACGTCTCTATGACCAAGCAATTGATATCATACCCTGGAGCCAAGTTTTGAGCTACCGCCTGATGAATCATGAGATTTGTGTCTAGATGATAACCCATATGTTTTAACTGAGTGAAAGTAATCTATGACATAATTGTCTTATTACATGTTACGTAAATGTTATATGTTATCACTTGTTTTTCTTTTGTAACACTGTAGCTTTGGCCTTGTGCCAAGTTTGATACTGGATTGCAAGAGTTTGGTTTAAGAGTGACATGCAATTTCTTCTATAGAGTTATCTGCTATAATTTTTCATTTTTTCTCTTATTTCAATTTTTGTCCTGTCAACTATGTCGTTTGTTGCTGCCTGTTTGTTTGTTCTATTCTCGTATGGTTTGGTGTGTTTTCTTTTGCAGAAGCACTATCGGTGATATTTCATCGACAATTTTATTCTACTTCTGCAGTCGCAGTATCACACGAATTGTCATTGGAATATATCTCTACATCTTTATCAATGATTTCAACAAGTTTCAATTCAAACAAAAAGGGCAATCAAGGGACTTCAACAACATCTACTCAGTATGAAACAAATGGAGCATCTTATCAGAATGCAATCATGATCCAGGGACAAAGATCCGTCTTCCCAACAAGATGGAATATTTGCGACAACACCACCATCACCATCATCAATAAGCAGTTGGTTTTTATCCACACTTTTCCAGTTGCCTCGCCATCACCATCACCTAACCAACAAAGTAGCAGTTTGTACCAGTGATGGGATCTCAAGTCACATCAAAGGAAAAAGCTATATGCAAACCGACGCAGACGATGAGTGTTCCTACCAACGCCAACAACGATGCTTCATTGGACGAACGTACATTGAGCAGTGCTCATAATCGTATCTCAAGCATATACTACCATTTTTCTACGTCATTCATTTGATCATCTATGGAGGCCACAAGAAGCACAAGTCATCAACGAGCAAAATCCCATAGGCCTACGCAAACTGAAGGAATCTCACGTCAATCAGAGATTGAAGTTATGAGTGCACGATCAATGACAAAACTATTTCAAAAGGCGAGCAGTCATGATTCTGTGGAGAATTGTACAAAGAGCATTGGTTATATTATGGAGAGATATGGAAAACCACACAATACTTATCTCATTTCTTTTTTCCATCCATTCATTCTCTCATATTCCACCATATGGTCAATCTTGAAACTTCATCTCACTTCTCCCATCCTTGTTTCAAGACCTCATTTCCACCCGATGGATCGATCTGAGCTTGCTCTGGGTTATGAATTGAAACACTTTGTAAAGCAAACAACTCTACGACATCTGTAGCAGACCAGTGATGCTGTTTAAAAGCTCCAAGGAAATAAATCAAGAATGATAGAGGCAAGACACCAATAAAATGCCAGTCGTGTTGTCGCAAAAGAGATCAGCTTCTTGATAACTCCAAAGCACATGACTAAGTGTATGAAAAAAAAAAAACGTCATACAAGTTTCTAGATACAACTGTTACAATTCAAAGAGCTCTCAAATTGTGCAAAGAACTCAAAGAAGTTGCAGTGGCACAACAACATAAAAAAAGGAGATCTCTGTAAACAAAGTATTTTCGAAGACAATAGTTTATCAACTATAGTACCTTTGTGTTCGTGACACAGACAAATCTACGCCATCTACAACATACCATTGATATAGTTTGGCATTTGAAGCAACGAACTCAAGGATGTTAGAGGTTTCCAACAACGATTATGAGCCATGTCATAAGTCCAAAAAAAAAAAAAATTCAAACAGCTGCAAGAAATGTCAAATCGAAAACTTTTGCTGACAAAAGTACTTTCAGAAGACAGTAATGAGCAAAGGAATTTTGATCCATCTAGTCCCTTCCATCTATCGACATTCACCACTTCCGAGATTACAACACCCCCTATTACACCCACTCCATCTTCATCTCACTGCCTTTCAGTAACCCCTTGTGTGGCATTCACATCATGTCTCAAGAAATACTAAGCTCGTTTACATCATCCGTTGAATCACAAGCATGAGCAATTGGAAGCAAGTCATCAACAAGCCGACTCCAACTTGATTCAATCCAAATCTTCTAGAGATGCTCGTACTTCTTCAAAGCTTTATCTCCTATGGAGCAACACTTTACAAAAAGTTCCACATCTAAAAGCTGCACCGACTTTTACTCCTCCAACACCATAAGGAGCGGGGTCTTAACATTGCACTTGGTGTGGGACCGCCAAGTTCTTAACGGAGGGGATAATGTAGGTTGATATTCTCTGCGAATATTCTAGCCATATGGTAATTCAAGTTAGCTCAAGTCATATAATTAAAGCAGCTCTAGCTTAGGTCCATTGGGGGTCTGTCCCATGGAACCTAGCTTATATATATAAGTCACATGGTCCATTGGGGGTTTGTCCCATGGAAGCTTTTGTAAGTGACTTAGTTCTATACTTAAATTACTATGGCTTGTAACTTAACTAAATTATCAAGTTTCGAGTTTTTGACGGTTCTTTGTAAAACAAGGGCCTCCAAGTATAAGCCAATGTGGAGAGCCCATTTGTAGGTGAACACTTGTAGAGGAATTCTACATTTTGGATCTTCTCATCTCTCTTGTGTCTCCCCATTGTGGATCTTCCCTTTGGTTGTAAACTATTGTATGGAATGTATTATTGAGTTAGTTGTCTCCTCTTGGTTGGGTAAGCCTCAAGATAGGGTTTAGGATAGCCACCTTAGTTTGGAAGGGAATGTCTCAAATTAAGGGTTGGGATTCAAGGAAGATTAGGGTTTTAGCTTTAGATTTAATCTAAGCCACTAGTTGGGGGGCAACCATAGTGATTAATCTAGGGTTTCTTAATAGTATCTTCTCATTTGTGTTAGCAACAAGATAAGCTTATGCAAGAAAGAGTGGATCTTGCCCTCACAATACTCACCACCCTATCTACCTTTGGCATTCTAGCTTCCTAAACCATGCTAGTTGAATTGAGCCTTAGTTCATGCTAGTTGGGAGGCAGCCATAGCTTGGATTAGTTGGAGGCATAGCTGATTGGGATGTTGTAAAGCCAACAATAGAATGTGGTCTAAATGTGGTCTGTTTGTGGTGGGATGTGGTTGCTACAGTTCAAGGCAGTCTCTACCGTTGATAGATGAAACCATCTTGAAACTTTGATAGATGAAAATGGAAATTTGCCATCAAATTTTGTAATGGTTCATTATGAGCATTCCATCTTTCAAGATTCACCATGAGGCTTACACAGTTCTTGTTTATCATTACTACTAGTATTCCTGGGCTCTCATACTCGGCTCTTAGTCTTTGTTCGTCTCGTCTTCTCAGAGACCTCCTCGGTCTAAGGTGGGAGGTGCTCTCGAGTAATTCTGTTTGAGTATCTTGGGGATTCGCCAGAATCAGCCAACAACTGAACAAAAATTATTCACCACACTTAAGAATCACCACAATTCCCTATAATCCTCGAACAATAATTAAGTATCTATTTATGATCCGTCCATCATAAATATCTACTTGTCAATTGTAGGTAACTTATCATGGATGCAAAAATTTGGACTAGATTAGAATAATCTTCACTTAGTCCATTTAGAATGACTTGCACAAGTTCATTATCTTGGACTTAATCTCCAATTGAAGCCAATTCTTTCAAAGATTTGATCCTAAGCACATACTCTTGTGCACTCTCTCTACTTCCTTTCATGATTTGAAGCACTTGATTCCTAAGCATGAGTATCCTTGAAGTGTTATTGGATTCATAAATACCTTTTAATGAATCTCAAGCCTCATTGGCCGAGATACAAGATGACACCTCTTTCAAGAGGTCGTTGCTCACATTCATCTTGATGTAATGTAAGGCCAATCTAGCCTTTCTCTTGTATCTAGCTTGCTCTTGTCCACCAATAGGTTCATCTTCCTCTTCTAGGACAATGTCATAGAGATCATGGAGAACCAAAAGTGATTCCATTCTCACTTTCCAAATGGAATAATTAGTGGATGTGAGCCTTTCATTGGCTTCTAGAAAAAATCCACCCATGGATGCCATAATGAATGATTTTGCATTTGAAATTCACAAAGATTTCACTCAATGGAATGATCTAAGGTAGACTTCTAGAACTCAAGATGCTTCTAGTCTTGGCCCAATCCAACTATCACAAACTATCATAAAGCTTGGTTGATGGTACAATGAGATCACTACCAATTTCTAGCAAATCACTCTCTATATCTATGATTTTTGGCAATATACTCCCTACAACTTACTCCCTATCTGAAAAATGAATCTTTGGGCTTGATCTAAGCTTCCAAACATTCACATCAATAACTCATTGCAAGATCTAATCATTGATATGGAAACTATGAAGTTAGAACTACACAATGCACCAAAAATCTTGAAAAATGGATGTGTATGTGAAATTTAGGAAAAATTCAAAGTTAGGCACTTGTAAGATAGGTCCATTATGGACTCACACGTGTGAATAGTACACCTGCAGCCAAAAACTCAATTTGATCCAAAACATCTGATGCTACGACTCACTTCTAGCTCGCCCTCTCAAAATTAGATCAAACACTCAAAAACTTGCTAATTTGGGTATGCTCATTGATCATTTTCAAAGCCTCTTGTACTTGGATCTAATACCATGTTAAATTTACTGAATTTAGGACCTTAATTGGATCCAAAATTGATCCACAAGAGGTGTTGGGTGCCAATTAGATAGATCAATCGCAAATCTAATGTCTAGAATTAGATCTAGATCAAAAATTGCATCTAATTAGCAAGAACAACTTGACAAATGATCAACATAGTTCAAGAGTGGCCTCACACGTGTGGAATACTGTCAGTGAGCAGAGATTAGAGTACATTATTTATTGATAGCATTCAATGCAAGAAATCACAACACAAATAGTGAAAATAACAAGGTATTGACTCAAAATCAAGATCTCTCATCAAATCTCTTATTCACATTGATGATCCTTAAATAGATCAAGTACATTTTGACTTGTTATGTTGACTCAACAGGTTTGGCACGTGTGGGGACCAATAAATGCAAGATAAGTCCCCGCCTCTTTGAATCCTAATTTGGTGCCATTGCCTCGCCATGATTTTGCTTGATCATTTGAGGTAATTTTTCTAACTTATAGGAACTTGCAAAATCAACTCCTACTGAAATTTTCCAGATATATACACACGTGGCAATAGCCTCTCACATGTGGGAACCATGTCTCATTCACATGGAAATGCACGATCTATCGATAAAATGGTGCCACATGGCAATTTTCTACTTGACTAGCATTCCCATGTATTTCTATAGACTGTGCGACAATGTGAATTAAATATGTAGCAACATGAATGAATCTAGATTAACTATGGGATTTATGGAGATAAGGAATAAATCCAATATCATTTTCCCTTATCATTCACATAAGTGTACTAGACCATGATGCAAAAGCTTATAACTTCTTAGAACCTAGTGGCTATACTATTTGTATTCTACATTGATCACCAACCACTATTGTACTTAATTAACAAAACTTACAATACATGAAGAATCACTAGATGGTTATTCCTTTTGCAAGAATTTGATTTTTCCATATATTAATTATGAAATCTTCCATTTCATGTACCTTATATATGTTTAGAGGAAAGATACATTCGTAAGATAGAACAATATCATGATGTGAAAATAGTAAGCATAGTTGAAGAGGGAGTGTAAAAATTTGTCACCTTACACTTGACTAGTTTTGGTTATTTTAGGCATTTTATGTGAAGAATTGCAAACTTGATAAACCATGTATTTTTGTAAATAGGTTGATCCCACACATGTGGAGCCTATTCCCACTTGTGAATTATTATCCTAGCCTAGTTAGATCCAAGTCATGTATGCTAGACTGCTCATTTGGTCAAATTACCTAGAATCTAGGATCTATGAAAAAATAGTCAAATTTCTAGCCCATAGATTTTGGCCACTTGGCATCATATTGGATGACCATGTGCCTAGGCCACATGCACATAGCTAGATGAAGAATAGAAAGAAAATAAATCATGTTTAGATTCTATTCAATTTGATGTGCATAAGCTCCAAATCGAGCTCCTAGAATGTAGAGACATTTTGGAAGTATTTCTCGCCCTCCATGAGAATCTAAGATTCTTCTCAAAATGGATAAAAAAGGGTCAAGTTTACATGTGTGACTAGGGGACCTGAATCTGAAATCTGAGCTACTATACCTTGGGGAGATAGCTCATTTGTACATATCACTTGGAGAGTGGATTCAATAAGAACTTTTTGGCAATTTTTGATCTAGCTTGTGTTTTTTTCTCTAATGCTTGAAATTTCTTGTGTAGAATGCTATCAAAAGCTCAAGTGACTTATTCTCTATTAGAAGGCCATACATGAGGTTGTACTTCACACATGTGAAATCTTCTTTTGATCCATTACTCTTAATTTAATTGTTCTTGCATACATATAAAGATTATTTCATTTGATGGAAATGAAGATGGTAATTGTGATTGACATAATCCATTCAAGGTCCTCATTAACTGAAAAATCAACATCATATCATAGCCTTGTCAAGAGATTAAGTGTATGATTCAAAACCAGCTTCATTTAGCAAAATTTGAGTGCTAACAATCTATGTTGGAGGGTTTGCAGATCCCAAGGCAACCCTAACCCTAGTTAATAAGTGAGAGGGATTTGGCACCTTGCGTGTGTAAGTCCAACCCGATGATCACATAGATATTTGATTGATTAGTTAAAAGTTAATAAAGGACTTCAGGCCTTTTTGCAGGACTTTTAATGTCGCAGGGCCTAAATGCCAAGTTAGTGAATAAAGTTGGGTTTCCCTCCAATTTTGATGGTTCCTACATTTTTTAAAATTTGAATAAAAAGAGAGGCAAGGTTGGACCAATAGGATTCAGAGGCCAGGGTCCTCCTCTCTACTATAAAAAGGGACTAACTCGAGTTGCTCCTCATGTTCATTTCCTCGTTTCAATAAAGCAAATTGGTTCTCTTTAGAAATGGATTGATGAATGTCCTTGCTCTTCCTCTCTTTTCCTCCATTTCTCATGCTTCCTTTGTATTTGCTAATTGTTGGTTTTGATCATTATTGGGATTGCTATTTCTTATGCTTTTTGTGAGAGAGAAAAGGAGAGAGAAAAGAGTAAGTTTCTATCATTGTTGTGGATTTAGGGTTAATGGAAGTAGGGTTAATGGATGTAATGTTAATGCTTAGTGTTAATGGATGTTAGTGTTAGATCCTCCATTCATGTTGAAATCTGAACTATACTATCGCTCTCATGGGAACAAACGTCCTCGTGACAACTAACTCTGTCTCTTTGATGCTAGGTTGACTAGATCCTGGATTCAGGTTAGGCAAGGAAAGAAACCCACTACAATTTTGGCACCGTTGCCAGGGAGCTACGCCAATTTTTCAGTTTGCAGCATGTTTGGCTGATGGTTAGCTTGCATTAGGCATCTTGTCGTGGCATGAATAGTGTTAGATCTGCATTTTAGGGTTAGTTTGGGATTGATTTTGCTTGATTTGAGTGGATTTGCTTGTTTGAAATCTAATCTGATTATTAAACTGGGAAAGCTATTCAGATCACCAATCTTTAGATCTCTTTGGATCTGAAATATCAGAGAAAACAACAAAAATTGGTCAAATCTGTTAGATTTGGTCAAAAAGAGGCAAAATGCGTCATCAGAGCTCAGAAATTTTTACCCTCTTTCAAAAAACCTTCGCCGAGTTGCAAAGATTAACTCCCAGCAGATTTCCAAAAACATCAAAAAAACTGTCAAAAAACACTAAAATTTATCAAAACCGTAAGAAATACAGAAAAAGAACCTTCGCTCGATTTACTGTGCTAAGATGTGATTCAGATCTATCTACTGCCAGGTCGGCGAAGAATAATATCAAAAATAGAAAGGATTTCAGAGGATCAGTTG
The DNA here is from genome assembly GCA_029204225.1 of Diphasiastrum complanatum. Classification (NCBI taxonomy): domain Eukaryota; kingdom Viridiplantae; phylum Streptophyta; class Lycopodiopsida; order Lycopodiales; family Lycopodiaceae; genus Diphasiastrum; species Diphasiastrum complanatum. The sequence continues at coordinate 30,001,173 of CM055113.1, read as the reverse complement.
TCATATTGTCATATTTTTGTCAAAAAAGTCACTTTTTTGCAAAATTACCAGTATTACTCTTGATCCTTTGCCAGAACCTTCGTCGAGTTTCCAAAACATTTTATTTATAGAAAAATACTATTTTTGAGTTTGGTAAAGATTCTTCTTGATCAAATCACAAAAAATCTTGATTTTGCCCCTCGTCAGATTACAAAAATTGTATTTCCTTGTGTCAGAAACCTTCGTCTGGTTTTCCATAGTTTTATCTATGTCAGATCTTCAATCTGAGAAGTCGGCGAAGGTTATTTTTCAAGAAATTGCCAGAAAAGTGTTCAAAGAGTTTTTTTTTCGCAACATAGCACTATTTAAACTTCGCCGAGCCAAACTTCGCCTAGCGAATCTTCGCCAGTCCTATTTTTAGTTTCTGATTTTCCAGATCAAGTCTCTATCAAAATTTGGATCAAATATGATATATTCTGGATTGGATTATGAGAGATTTATCAATTGATCGAATCTCGGAAATTTTTTTATCATATAGAATCAGATTCTTGAAAAGTAGAATAGATCTAGCAGATCTAATCCGAGATAGTTTTTTGAAAAAATCTAGATCCAATCTCATTATCTATTTGATCTAAATTTGTAAAGATGGCTGTCCCTAGAACTGCTCCTGGAGGTGCTCCCCAGGAGATCAATCCAATTATTGTTAGAAGAGCACCCCGATTGGATCTACCCAAATATAATGGATTAACAGATCCAGTTAGATTTCTTCAGATCTATGCTGAATCTTGTGAGGTCTATGGTGAGATTTATCCTCAAGATAAACTTAAGCTATTTTCTATGGCCTTAACAGACGTAGCACAAGATTGGTACTATAACCAAGATGAAACTGAGCGTATAGATTGGGAGGTTGTGAGCCCTTATCATACAGTTCAAACCGCGGAAGTTAATGGAAGACCCTTTCCTACTTTTAAGTAAAATTAAAATGGGAGAGCGAGAAATGGTTCGAGACTACATCGAAAGGGTGAAACGTCTTAGATCTGAATGCAAACCTGAGCTGATTAATGAAAATGCCATGATTATGTGGTTTTTGTCAGGTCTACTTAAACGGATCAACGCACTTTTGCGAATTACTATGGACGATGCAATTCGAGAGGAGGATGAAGATTCAGATAATGAGCCGAATGTCAGTATGTTGCCTTATACAACAGGGCAGACTACTACGACATCCACCACTATTGCGTCGACTAATGCCAATGCTACTACAATAATGATGCTCAATGAGTTCGAGAAACTTGGGAAGACCTAGTAGAAACAGATGGAAAAGTTGTAGTTGCAATTTGATGAGAAGATCAAAGCATTGAAAAATTTCCACTGAGAAGCAAACAAGGATTCTGAGAAGTTTCCAAAGACTTTTCCTACCAGGAAAAATATCCGGTATTCTATTTGTACAGGAAATCACACAATGAACAAGTGTCCTCAATTGAAAAAACGAATGGAACTCAATGTCTGCCATCTGTGTAATTCACCTGACCATGAGACTGCTTTTTGCAACTTCAACCCTCGAATAATTCAGCAACGGTATGCCCAGATGGGATATCGAGATCCACAATGTGGAGGAAATCCAGCAACAAGACTACGACAATCTACTCTTGGATACCCGGAACGTCTAGCTTTTCCTACCCCACCAAAACACTCTGCTCCTCCTGCCAATTTGATGGAACCAGAACCTTACGTAAGTGCTGAGCAATGGAGCTATGGTAATGATCAGGAAGGTGGATCTTCAGAACAATATGCCATTTATGTTGTCGCTCAACAGCAAGCCTCAAGAAATTGGACCAGAGCACCACTTGGATGCTTTGCATGTGGAGAAAATCACAGAGTTGCAGAATGACCAAATAAAGAAAAATTTGTACCACTATGTCGTGATTGTGGATATGGGCACTGTCCAGCAAGACCGAAGCCACCACCAGCTACAACACCTGTAAATTTGATAACCATCAAGCAAGGATCAATAGCTCAAAAAAAACCAAGTGCACCCTTGATGGTGGTCACCAGAGCACAAAAGCAAAAAGAACCAGTAGTGGATCCAGTACTTGCTGATTCTATTCCATTGAACAAAACACCAACAGCATCGGGAGTCTATCCAAATCTTAATGTAGAAAAACGAAGATATCAGGATATGAGACAGTGGACTAAACATCTGCAACAAGAAGAGGAACTTGAAGCTGCTAAAGTAAAAGCTGAAGTTGGGTCATCACCATTGCAGCCTCCAAGAAATTTACATATGGATATGAATGATCAATTACATCATCACGCAGAACCCTTCAAGATGACTAAACCGGAAGCACCACATACAGAATTACTCATGAACATTTTGTCTAGCAAGATCAATATTTCAATGGGAGAGTTCCTAAAGTTGGTGCCAAAAGCTAAAGAAGTCTTAGCGCAAAAGTTAGCTCAAGAAGAACTAGAAGTCCACCAGGAGCCACTTTCTTGTGCTGGATTTGAAGAATCTAACGATGTACTCCATGTTGGAGTCGCTTGGGAAAGTGAACAAAAGAATATCACTCTGCCGATACAACATTGACAATTATCTAAAGAAGTAGCCGCGATATATGGCGGTTCAGGAGTTAACCTGATTTCTACAAAGCTATGTACAAAATGGGGCCTTACAAAGATTAAGCCTGCTACTTTTGCTCTTAAGCTACGGGATCAAACAATAGTTCATCCACGAGGAATGGTGGAAGATATACCTGTCATGATTGCAAGAGTACAGTTCGTCATCACTTTTGTCGTGATGGACTTACCAGAAGCACCAAATGTCTACCGAGTTCTATTAGGACGTCCATGGTTACGAGTTGCGTAAGTAATTCATAACTAGGGTACCGAAAAAATCACTTTTGAAAATCGTGAATGTGCAGTTAAAGTTGATCCTACGACTTGGACTATCAAACCAGTGGTTCAGAAAGCGGATGACGATTCATCAACAACGGATCACACTTGTGATCAAGCAGAGAAAAAAATGGGAGTTCACTTCGATTCTCAAATGGATACTGTCAATTGGAATGATGCTCTTGCAACAATTGATTGTACAGCAGGATATATGTGTCAACAAGATATTCAATCAGAGTTGAGCAAGATTTTCTTATTAGATTGAACTTTGGATACACCAATCACATTTCCACTAAATGTATTGAATGTAGCCTGAATATCAACAGAACCTATACCAAATCCAATTGTGGATGATCTCATACCAGTGGGCCATGCCTTAACTTATGATGGCAATGTAGAACTTACGGATGAATAGATTCTACATCATATGGATCCAACCAGGTTTGGAGTGCGTAATGTTCCTGATGAACCAACAATCAAACCGTCCAAAGCAGTTATATTGAAGGGAGGCAGGATCACAGGTTCGATAACGAAGAAACAAGCTAAGCAACATTATAATACGATCGTGAAATGGGAAAATCTCCCTCAAAAGATCGATTTAAAGAAAGTGCCACCCTTATTGGATAAAGGCAAAGGAAAAGTCAAGAATGATCCTTCAAGTCAGATTTCCAGCAAGACATCATCGTCTAGGAAGTCTTCACCTGTGAAGAAAGATTTATCATCCCGAAAGTCATCAGCTCCACGATCAATTCCTACTAAGGAGGCTAAACAAAGATCCAAGGCTTTCCAAAAAGAACAAGCAGATGTAGTTCAGCATGATATGCCCGAACATTTTAAACGTTATACACTAGATGATGTGGTTATCATGTTACCTAAAGCACATTGTGAACCTGAAGAACACGTGCCTGAATCAAAAGAGGTTTACGATGGCCCAGCTAGGACGCAGCCAATGAATTTTGCTGAACCAGGAGAACCGGAAAAGATTGTACAAGTGGGATCACAACTTACTACTTAACAGTATCAAGCACTCTGTTTGTTACTTATTAAGTATCAAGATTGATTTGCATGGACTTATCAAGATTTGAAGGGTATTTCGACATCAGTGATTAAACATACCATACCTTTAGTACCTGATGCAGTTCCAAAGGTTACAAAGTTCTATCGTTGTAATCCTAATGTGGCAGATCTGATAAAGAAAGAACTTAAGAGATTGCTTGACGCCGATTTCATTTATGAGATCGAGCATACAAAATGGATTTCACCGATTGTCATTGTTCCTAAGAAAAATGGGAAATTGCGAATCTATGTGAATCTCAAAGCATTGAATAAAGTGACACGGAAGGATCACTTTCCGCTACCTTTTACTGAAAGCATTTTGGATCGCCTTGCTGGAGCGGAAGCTTATAGTTTCTTGGATGGATTCAGTGGTTACAACCAGGTTAAGATTGCACCTGCCGATCGCCACAAAACTACTTTTGCAACAGAATGGGGCATCTATACTTACAAAGTAATGCCGTTTGGACTCTATAATACACCAAGTTCATTCCAAAGAGTAATGCAATTTGCTTTTAAAGATTATCTGCAGAAATTCCTTGAAATTTACTTGGACGACTTGGGAGTTCATAGTACAGATACAGACCACCTGGATCGATTGGAGAAAGTATTTGAAAGATGCCGCAAATATCAGATTTCTCTAAATCCAGAAAAATGCCAGATATGGGTTTCACACAGAGTTGTGCTTGGACATGTGATATCAAGACATGGTATTGCCACCAATTATTCTAAGATCAAAGTTATTGTGGAATTGCCCCCGCCAGCAACCATTTGAGGAGTTTATGTGTTTATGGGTCATGCGAACTACTATTGAATTTTTATTATCTTCTTTGCGGATTTAGCACAACCTATATACAAACTAACTATTGTTCCTATTTGGACAGTAGAGGCGTTAGAAGCCTTTGAAAAGTTAAAAAAAGCATTATCTTCAGCACCAATATTGCGTTCTCCAGATTGGACATTAGAGTTTCATGTTCATACGGATGCCTCAAAATACGCCATTGGATCAATTTTGACGCATACAATTTGCAATTTGACGCATACAATTTGCAAGCAGACAGCTTACAGATCCAGGGAAGAATTATTCAACAACAGAACGTGAAGCACTAGCCATGATTTTTTTTGTTCGAAAATTTCGTCACTACCTCATGGAAACGCACTTTGCATCTTATACGGATCATCACCCATTACTTTACTTGGTAAACAAGACGTGTAATACTGGACGTATTGCAAGATGGTTATTATTATTGACTGAATTTGACTTTCAAATTGTGGTTAGAAAGAGAAAGCAACATTATCTAGCCGATCACGTTTCGCAAATTGAAGCCGCTCTAGTTAATACTGAAGTGGATGATGAACTGCCAGATGCTGCGTTGTTCTATGTTGAAGCAGTACTTGAGTGGGCGGCAGATATTGTTGAGTACCTGATGCTAGGACAACCGAATGATTCTTTGACAAAAGTACAGAAAAGACAATTGATTCATAAGGCTCAACCTTATCAATTAATTGCAAGACAATTGTACCGTCATGGATCAGATAATATTTTACGAAGATGTGTTTAACCGCATGAAGTACCAGATTTAATGTTGTTTTCACATGATGGCATGGGTGGACACTTCTCTACAGATATTACTGTTCGCAAACTTTTACAATCCGGTTGTTGGTGGCCTACGCTTCATAAGAACATAGAAAATTTTATTCAGACATGTGCACGACGGCCTACTCGACAGAATTATGAACCCTTACATCCGTTTTTATCGCAAGCACGGTTTGAAAAATGGGGACTGGATTATGTTGGTCCTATTCATCCCGCTGCTCAAGGATTTCAGGCCCGATACATTATCGTCGCAACTGATTATATGACCAAGTGGGTTGAAGCCAAAGCTATCAAAGTGGCTGATGCAAAATCTACGGCTAAGTTTCTTTATGAAAATATTATAGTCAGATTTGGATTCCGATCGAAATTGTCAGTGATCGGGGTACACACTTTGTTAATCAAACAATAAAGTGTTTACTGGAAGATTTTTTTGTTATACACAGATTTAGTACTCCCTATTATCCCAGAGGGAATGGCCAAGCTAAATCTTCCAATAAGATTCTCTGCACCATTATGACAAAGACAGTTGAAGCGAGTTGGTCTGATTGGAAACATAAACTGTATGCAGCATTATGGGCATTCAGAACCGCTTACAAAAATAGTACAAATCAAACACCTTTTTCAACTGGTTTATGGTCAAGATGTTGTTATGCCAATTGAATTTTTAATCCCATCTTTACGCATAGCAGCAACGGAACGATTAAATGATGATATGTCTTTACAACTCCGTCATGAAGCATTGCACAAATTATGTGAAACCCGATTGATGGCAGCTCATGCCTTAGCAGCAGAGAAAGCCCGCTGCAAGGCATGGCACGATCGTCAATTGCACAAGAAAGATCTGAAAGCAGGAGATCTTGCATTGATGTACAAAACCAAGCTGATCAAGGGTAAGTTAAAGTTTACCGGTGAAGGCCCGTATAAAGTGAAAGAAATCCTGAACTATGGCGCAGTAATTCTTGAGCACTTGGATGGAAAATGATTCGATACTCTAGTAAATGGCAGCCGATTACGCAAGTTTTGGCAGCCTGCTCCGCCAATTCAGCAAGCCTGATCTCAATATATTTTTTAATTTTATTTGTTTTTCAATTTTTTGTTTTTTGTATTTAATTTGTTGAGTTTTTTGGAAAAAGACAGTTATAAAAAATAAAAATACAAGAACAAAAAACAACAAAAAGAAAAGCAAAAAAATAGGGAAAGAATGATGAGCAAAAGTTAGGAAGTCATCAGCATAAGGAAAAAGAAACACAGTATTTTTGATGGAAAATGACTTAGAAAATTACTGATTTGGGCAGATTTGGCCAATACAGTATCAGAAACCTTTGCTGAGCTCTCAGACTGTACATCCACCCTTTATTTATCTAAATTGCGGTGGGCGAAGGTTCCTGACAAGAGAAAATCCAATTTTTGAGACAGACAAATGTTCAGTGATATGCCATTTTGGGAACCTTCGCCGAACATCATAACCTCATTATGAACCTTCGCCAACCTGCTAGATGATCTTAAAATGTCAAAATTAGGTTGTCCATAGATTCAGATTGTGAAAAAATGTATATATGACAGTATCTGGGCGAAGGACCCTCCTGGGCGAAGCTTTATCCTTCGCCAACCCTAGAAAACGTTCGCCTGATAGGTTCAGATCCCTAGAAACCTTCGCCGAGATTTTTATAGCCTATTTTTACAGTACTGCACATGCCTACAAATTTTTGTTCAAAATTGATCAGCCAAACTACTATTCAGTGTAATGAACCCACCAAATTCACCTATAAGTTGGCTGAATTCGATTCATTCCTCACTTGTGCTAGCGAAGCTCTTCTCTCATGAATACCCATTGCAGTGAGCGGAGGCTCTGCAAGAGTCATCCACTGAGTGACCATGCCTGTGCTAGGAAGAATCATGATGTTCGTTGCAGATGGGACATCACGATGGATAGTATAGCATGGAGACTGGGAAGTATCGGTAGAAGACATGATGATCAGAAAGGAATTATAAACGCGTGAAAGTGTATTAGAAGGCAATGCAGAAAATTTGGAAGGCCTTGGTCACAAGAAAATATTTTCGGGTTGTATCAATATGGATTTCATTACCCTTGCATTCAGTACGTGGAAGGAAGAGAAATTCAAATTCTATATCACTTTCCACGGAGCCACACACAAGGTGCGCATCACTGAGGCCGCACTTGCAGCTATAGGAATATCATCTAGTACCCAGGCCTCACCCAATCACAAGCACGCCAAATAGGCCATCAAGCCATGTATTGACCTCACCAACGATCTGCATTGGACCAATGATGGCTACCTTTTGGAAGCCATCACCGAGCCTTCCATCCACACAGCTGCCCAACTATTGAATAATTTCCTGATGGTTGCCAACCTCAGGAAAGACCGCATCACATCTCAAATCCTTCATAAGATAGTGGAGTCCCACACTAAGTTGGCCAAAGCCCCTCTTGAACCATATAATTGGATCAAGACTGTTTCTGATGAGCCCAAACGAGCTATTAAGGCCAATACTAAGCAGCAGTTCACTGCTGGCTCTTTATTGTCCCTCTTAGCCGCTTCTCACATAGAAAACAAAATCCATGGCTTCCACTTGGATTCCGTGCTTTCGGTTTACGAAGAGGCACCGGCAGAGTCATCCCATCAGCCTCAAGCTCTCATAGTCGTCGTCGTCCACGCAGCGAGATCATAATTCATGACTCGCCTTCCGCGTCACGACGTCGCACTAGGCATACTGTAGCGCAGGCATCCCAAAGGGAGCCGGGAACCACGACTTAGCTTCCCAGCCTTCAACTCTTGCCATCCAAACCCACTTGACATACAAGCAGCCAACTTGCCAACAACAATCAGACTTCACCAACTTGAAGTTCCGAAAACCAACATTGAGATCCAACCTGGCGCAATGCCAGATCGGGGGTCCCGATGTGGGTGACTTCCCTCCAAGCAAGCCGCCCGACATACATCAAACTTAACCAACTCGAAGCTTCGTTACAAACGAGTAACATCCATTCCAAGCAAGCGGTCTGACTTACATCAGACTTAACCAACTGAAAGCTTCATCACGAGCGCTGGAAGCCAACCTGGCACCACGCTAGACTGGACAGCCATAAACAAGTAACTTCCACCCAAGCAAGCCATCCAACTCAGCCGACAGGTTAGAGCCCGTTCCCCAAGAGATTAACCCATTCACGTTCATGCAAGGAACACTCAGAACCACAAGCCGCGAAAGATATGGAGACAACCAGTTCTTGGACCCAAATGGTCCCGACAGCATACCGCTGGCGCCACGGATAGAATGGTCTCGACGGCATACCGCTGGTGTCCCGGGATACGACCCTCAGCTATGTGTCACCTTAAAATTTTTGAAGCGGCCTTACAACTGGCGCTTTTATCGAACACTGAAACCCAGAAGGTAATCAGAGTCAATTTGAGAAAAATCTCACTTTATTGATAAATCTGAGAAGGTTACATTTCAAGTGTGTGACCGACCCTAGTCTTTGGGGCGCTAGCATGCCAAGGCGAGAGCCATGACAACATTCCAACAAGGGAGGCTGAGACTTGGTTGGAGCTCGCCTGAGTCGCAACCCGTAGTCCCCTATAGTATTGGTGGGATTCGGTACACCCCTCATACCAAGCACTCTACCCAGGCTGGTAAAGCACATTTTTCTCTCTCTAGGATTTTGTCTTTCTAGAAAGTCATTTTTTCTCTCTAGATTTTATTGATCCCCAAGCTTCCTTTAATCATGCCTAGATCGTGTGAGATGATTGCACATCGATCTGAGCTCTATGGACTCGCTAGAACCGATCAAAGATTTTCAGCCATAGGAACTTGGCGCCGGCTGGATTCTGGTCACAGTGGCGCCGGGAGCGGCGCCGGCGCCATTGGCGCCGGAAGCAGCAGGGGCACTACTGGCACCGGGGACAATGCTGACGCCAATGGCGTCGGAAGTAAAGCTTGTAAAGGTAGCTTTACAACACATACCTCGTCAGCTGCGCTTCCACCCCCTGCTGCTGTTCGCACTGAACTTCCCATCCCCCTAGCCTCTGATGCTTCCCTCACCTCTGCTCCCATACAAGGACAGTTTGTGACCATTGGGCCTATCATTCCCATCACAGCTGCCCAAGCCGCCTCACCCCCGCACGCCGAAGCCACCTCACCCAACACACAATTCTTTATGGATATGTTCGATGATTCCGACCCCCTTGGGGCCACCAGAATTTTTGAAATGCCCCAGAGCCCAGCGCCCTATGAATCTACTGTTGGTGTCAAAGATGCTAGCCAGCAACCTCACACACAAGGTAGCCCAGCCACACTTCGGATCGACACAGTTGTAAGATCACCAAAACAGTTTGACGCCACAGTGCCTGAAGGGTTTGAAGAGGAGGATATTTTTGAAGAAGAAGAGACCATGGCACCTATTCCACACCTACCAAGGACAGTACCATCAGGTCATCCTGCTACTGTTGCTGCCACGACCGTCGATCCTGGTGATGCTCTAGGGTTGGTTTCAAGCCTTGGGCAAGTAATCCAGTCTATGCTGGATAAGAAGAAGGAAATGGAGCAGAGGATCTCTGATCTAGGATCTGAAAACACTTTGATCAGCCAAAAAATTGTCCAGCTAGATCGAGAGTTGAAGATAGCCAAACAACATGAAGATAAGGCTAAAAGCAAAAAGAAGTTGGCCCAGCAACAAGCGGATCGCTTGGAAACCTACATCAGCTCCCTGCAAAACGCCTTGACAACCACACATGATCAGGTAGATAAGGCAATGCAAGATGCCAAGCAATAGGTGCATTTGCTGAAGGGGCAATTACAGATGGACGAACAGCTGCTGAAGGGGCAATTACAGATGGCTGCACAAGATCGCACACGGCTTCAAGGTGAATTGGATGCGACCACCCTTGAGCGTGATGCCTATCTGCAAATGCAAATACCCGATCATCCAGTCACACCGACGGAGATTGCGTATTTATTCAAAAAAGTGGAGACATACAAAGTGGCCCTTCAGGGATTTCAAGGCTGCTTTGATAGGTTCAAAGGAGCAGCTTCAACCGAGTTGGCAAAGGCAAAAGAGACCATCACCGCCTATGAAAATGCAGCCGCTCAAGTGTTGGAAGCCGGACCACAAATCCTCGTCCCGGTCATGCCGCAATTCTCCCCTTCGCACCAAGAAGCTATACCAATGGATACAAGGATTGATTCGAGCATGGACCAGGGGGGAGCTCCAGATATAGCAGATCAACCACCAACCATACCGGCAGTACAAGCGGGTCCATCCTCATCAAGGACAAGACCTCTACTCAGAAGGCCCATCAGCATCGAGGACCAAATCCACACCTTCTTAAAGCATTATCCGCATGAGTCCTCGCGTGGTGGATGGGTTCTGAAATTTTAGACCTCCGAGATCGAGGCCGGCAAAGAGTTGGACAAAATATCTGCACTGGGAGAGCAGTCGGCATGGAGAATCAAGGTTTTTGAAAAAACTCCGAAATCAATTAGGAGTTACGTCACCAGCCCTCGCCAGTTGCGGGTAGATCCCTATTATGTGCGAATGCCACAAAGAAATAAATGAAAAGATTTGGGGTTGGCTATGGACAAAATCACCATCCATATGCCCAATTGGCTAATCATCCATCAGCCTTACAGTTGGACCATTTCAGTGGACTTCCACCGTGCTTTACAACCATATCAGAGAGAGTATGTCCACTCTCTGAATCCAACGGTGCGACAATCGGCAATGTTTGCTAAAGATCTAACTCTGTTGGCATCAGTGGCAACCAAATGGGACGATTGCCTTCCTCCTCTGGCATTTGATCCAAATAAGCCGATGGCCTCAGAGCAAATCAAAGATCAGCTACCGAGTGCTCGTTTCTATTTTCGTGCGGCTATGATGGGAGGCTCTTGGGAATCCCGCTTCACCTCATGGACAACTTCCAAATGGATTGCCGGAGCCCACCATTGGTTCTTGCCACACAATTTGGATCTCAATACTGCACGCCTCGACTTTATGGAGAAGGTGCAATATCATTTCATTAAGATTCGGCGCGAAGCCAATAAAAGTCCCCAATAACTGCATATTGCAGGTGTCGTGGGACCACCACCAATTTTGGTGGGGGATAATGTTGGAGGGTTTGCAGATCCCAAGGCAACCCTAACCCTAGTTAATAAGTGATAGGGATTTGGCACCCTGTGTGTGTAAGTCCAACCCGATGATCACATAGTTATTTGATTGATTAGTTAAAAGGTAATAAAGGACTTTAGGCCTTTTTGCGGGACTTTTAATGTTGCAGGGCCTAAATGTCAAGTTAGTGAATAAAGTTGGGTTTCCTTCTAATTTTGATGGTTCCCACACTTTTTTAAATTTGAATAAAAAGAGAGGCAAGACTGGACCAATAGTATTCAGAGGCCAGGGTCCTCCTCTCTACTATAAAAAGGGACCAACTCGAGTTACTCCTCATGTTCATTTCCTCATTTCAATTAAGCAGATTGGTTCTCTTTAGAGCAGGATTGATGAATCCTTGCTCTTCCTCTCTTTTCCTCCATTTCTCATGCTTCCTTTGTATCTGCTAATTGTTGGATTTGATCATTATTGGGATTGCTATTTCTTATGCTTTTTGTGAGAGAGAAAAGGAGAGAGATAAGAGTAAGTTTCTATCATTGTCGTGGATTTAGGGTTAATGGAAGTAGGGTTAATCGGATGTAGTGTTAATGCTTAGTGTTAATGGATGTTAGTGTTAGATCCTCCATTCATGTTGAGATCTGAACTATACTATCGCTCTCATGGGAACGAACCTCCGCATGACAACTAACTCCGTCTTTGATGCTAGATTGACTAGATCTTGGATTCAGGTTAGGCAAGGAAAGAAACCCACTACAATCTAGTTTTGATGTGGTGAGTATGGCAAAATTAACTCATTCTTTTTTACTAGGTCCCTTATCAAGTGATACCTGATTGCAATGTGTTTCATTCTCAAATGAAACACGAGATTCTTCGTCAAGTGTATGGCAAAAGTATTATCCATCTGCAAGATCAAAGGCTCTTTGGTCGTTCCAGTAGTCCGTCGAGAAACTGTCTGAGCCATGTGAGTTCGTTGGGTTGGCCATCTTTGTGGCTGTGATATATTCTACTTCATAGGATGATTGAGCAGTGATAGTCTGTTTCTTGCTGACTCAGAGAATGGCGGCATTTGTTGCAATGGTGCACCCGCTTGAGACACTTTTACAATCGTCCTTGAGTGATGCCCACTTGCATCGCTGTAGGAGTGCATCTAAAATCCGGCATCGCGAGAGTAATTCTATCCGAAATTCTTCGTCTTTTGGAGGTACTGTAGAATTTGCTTCGCAATCTTCCAGTGTGTCAAGCTTGGGTTTTGTTGAACTGGCTCATCCTAAACATGGCATAAAGCAATGTCGGGGCATGTGTTATCTGCTAGATACATCAGTGATTTAATCAGCCTCTTGTAAGGCGTGTGTTGCATTATCTCTATCTCTTTGTCAGTCTTCGGACAATCTTTTTTTGTCAGAATTGTTCCTGCAAGCATTGTGTTGGATTATTCTCCTACTAATCGACTAATCAACAATTTAATCTTCATCCAATTTTTTATCCAGACCTGCAGCTTTCTTCATGTTTTTACACAGTCTACATAACTACTCGGAAACAACTCACAAATGTTAGCATTTTTGAAATTTTTGTCTTTCAACATTTTCTCTCACTTCGGCTTTTTCGCAAAATGCCAGATGCCTCAAATGTTAAGAAAATAACTTTGAAAAAGACCTTCGCATTTTTCGCATAATAGTTTATGTTCAAATCTGTAGACAAATTGTTTACAACCAAAGTCACTGACTTGGATTAATTTATCAACAAGTAATTTCTGAGAAGTCCTAACTGGACGGATGCCAACACATCACAACCAACTAGATGATGCATTTGACGACCTAATTGCTTAGTATAAATAGTTGTTTATATTTTTGCATTTAAAAAAAAAAATACATTGAAGTAAGAAGAATAGTTAGCATTCTCTCTCAAGCCTGCGAGCTTGAACACTCTTGAGCATTTTAGCTTAGTTCTTTAGAATTGATTAGAGATTGCTATTGCGCTTACTGCTTATCAGTAGTTGCACTTAATTCAGACTTATATGTAGTCACTCAGAAATAGCTTAGAGTACGCGATTTCGATTCGCAACTTGTTGTACTCATTGACATCTGTTTCAGTTTCGTACTGAATGAATACTATCTTTTTATTGCATTTAGGTTCGTATCAAAATTCACGCATTTTTGTAGTTTTTCACAACTGATTATTTGTCAGATAATTCAATGCTTAATGTTTGGCTACGTAATCACTATAGTACTAATGATTTGAAAGTTAGTTACTATAAGATCAAATGTGATTTCTATCACTATTCTCTTGTTCAAAATTGATAGGCATAGTCATGCATAGAGAAAGAGGAAGATAGTTTGTTCCGCTACGCATGATAAGTTTTAATTCTTGTCATTCGAATTTTTTTTATTTGATTCTATTCGACCTATCTTTCACACACCTCTTTCTAACACATTGGGGTGTTTGCCCCTTTGCAAACTATCATCCCAAAATCATCTAGGATTTTTTGGATGTACTTGGACTGATGAAGGTATAGTTTTCATTCATCATAGTTGTGGTCGATTTGCAAGCCTAGGTAGCATCTGGCTTTTCCTAGGTTTGTTATCTCGAAATGTTTCGAGATGTCGTTCTTCACTTCGATAATCAGCTCTTCGCTTCTGCACAGTATCAGTGTGTCGTCCATGTACACAACAACAATGATGATCTCCTCATCTGTGACCTTTACATAAACATTGTAATCGGCCATCAGTGGTTGGAAACCCAAAGATCGTAGGGCATGACCACTGTTGCGCAAATTTCTTCAAACCATAGATACTTTTGTGCATTCGACAGACATAGGTGGGAAGTGATTCGCATATGTAATTGTAGATCTAGCCCAATGGTTGGTCCATATAGACTTCTTCATCTAATTTGCCATGTAGGAATGTTTTCTTCTCATCGACTATGTGAATTCTGAGGTCATAAGCAGTTGCATATGCAAATAGTAAACGTAGGGACGCATGCTTCATGACTGGAGTATTGCATTCGAGAGATGTCTACTATCGAAGAAACACTCAGTCAGTCAGACTCTGATCTATGGAGAGAAGCTATGGATAGATAGTATCAATCTCTCATCAAGAACCAGACTTGGAATTACCTACTACTAAAATTGTAGCTGATTGCAAATGGATATTCAAGTTCAAATACAAAGAAGATGGAAGTATTGATAAAAAAAAAAATCAACTTGTCACACGAGTATTTTATCAATCTTGAATACCGACTATATTGAAACTTTCAATCCAGTAGTAAAACATTCTTCAATCAGACTTTTGTTATCATATGTTATTGCTGCGAATCTAGAGATACATCAAATGGATATACAAATAGCATATTTGAATGGAGTTAGCAATTCTCTTATCCTCCAACACACAATCTATAGCTCTAGAAAATAACATCAATGAAGAAATTTTTTAATCGGTAAATATATATATGAAAAACACACATGTGAAAGGATTTGACATGATTAATCATAGTTTATGAGATATGATTTTTCGAATAAGTGCTTGAAATGCACACTTTTGTGATGAATCGTGTTAACTTCAATGTAAATGTCTGAGGCTGGCCTTCATTTCTAGTTAGGATCTAATCTTTTTTTGTGATCCAAATGATATGAAGACTTCATGAATCTATGAAACCATTCTATCCTCTGTATATGTAATTGGCTGAGGGCCAATTCGTCTTGCATAATATAAAAGAATCCTTAGGGGGGGTCCCCATCTTGACCCCTCATCATGTCTTATGTTCGAATGCTTGAATGGAATTACTTCTTTGATAAGCTTTGTATTTTCTTTTCGATATGTTTATGAATATTTTGTTGACTTGATATTAAAGACCAATTCACAATTGGAACTCTAGACTTTTAGGTGAACCCTTCCCTTCAAATTCACAAAATTGAAATTTGACGATACTTCCTTTAAAGATGAAAAGTATTGATTGGGTGACATTTCAAGTTGATAGCTTGTGCTTCTAGAAAACTAGCCCGTTACAGTAAGTAGCCCATCATTGGATGACGAATAACATACCTAGCATTTGTAGATCTATGGTGGAGATTCAAACATTTTAGAAGCCTTGTTAAGGCTCAAAATTGGGTTTTAAATTTTCTGTTAAATCTCAAATTGTAGAGAATCTATTTCTTTAGAAATTTTCAATAAACACCTTGAAAATACACTTTTGAATTTGAAATAAAAATCGACCAACTTTGAAAGTGGTAGGAACTTGGAAGGCAAAAAAAAAATTCTATTGAACTAAAAAAGTGTAGGAGACCACTGAACTAAAAAAGTGTAGGAGACTAGTGAGCAGTATTCTTGAGGACTTAGACACATTTTCCATTATGTTTTTTGCATTTCAGTCCTTGGCATTTCAATAGTCCCAACGTGGCTATCCAAGAGTAGGTTTATTAAATTTTATGCTTTTTATTATTTTAGGACAAATAAATTTCTCTTTAATATGAAAGAAGTACTTTTAGAGCGAAGTAATTTGTAGTCAATGTTGCATCGAGAGCGAACTTTGTAGAGGGAGCAACATGTGAAGACCAGGTGAACACACAGGTTAATGATGACAAGTGAACACACAGAGCCACAAAGAAGACCAAGTAAGCCAAATTCTCTTCAGCTTAGTCATGTTCATCTCAGCTTGTTTCTACTCATTCAAAAAGTAGGGTCTGAATCAGCCATCTACCAACAAATGAGTGATTCTAAGTCATTTTTCAATAGCTATCAAGTCATTTTTTGTGTCATATATAGCATTCTTGTTGCATCTCAGGGATGCAAAAAAATTCGCATTCTTACAGACAAAGATGCAAAAGATTTTTGCATCCCTATTCCATAGACATGGATGCAATTTTGGTGTCAATTATTTATTCAAAAAGGAGAGTGGATAACATCCATGTCCGCTGAAACTAAGTGCATTTCGGAAGGCGACGCCGATTTGGCTTTCAAATTGGTTCAAAAGCGGCGAGTGGCCTGATAAGGGAAAAAGTGCAGGTCATTATTTTCAACTTCTGACATCATTGTTGGCCTCGACATACTGGTTTTGGCCTACGGCAAAAGTTTCAAGCAGTTTTGTGATGGCAAACATGAGAGAGTCCATTTTGAGTGAAAGTAGCAAATTGGATGGGATTTCCAACTATGCAGTGTGGAAATTCAAAATGAAAAACATACTCATGGAGAAAGACGTGTGGGAAGTCGTCACAGGTGATGAGAGAAGGCCGCCAAATGAAACGGATATCAAAGTGTTCGACAAAAAGATGAGGAAAGCTTTGACCTTCATTAACTTGTCAGTGAAGGATCACATCATTACCCACATTTGTGTTGCTGTTACACCCAGACAAGTGTGGGATGTGCTAAAGGAGCAGTTTGATGTGAAGAATTGCCAAAAATTGGCAAATCTAGCTTGATCAAAAACCATGTAGAATAGTGTAAATTGTGTACACAAGTGGGTCCCACACATGTGAGGCCATGATGCCACATGGGAAACCCATCCTAATGTAGGTTAGGTCAAGTCAAGAGAGTTGGTCATGTCTATTTGGTGGTCATCCCTACTTTATAGGACCTACACCTAAGTTTAAGGTGAAAATTTGACCAACTAGCTACCTACCAAGCATAACTCTAGGAAATAGACTAGGGTTTCATTTTAGGTCAAGGAGAGTGAGTTAACTTCCTTATTACATGCTGGAAATCCACCTAACTTCAAGAAGGAAGTCGAATTTGCTATGTATTCCCTCTCTCCATAGTGAGAAGATAGAAAATTTTTGGAGCTCATTGACAATCTCAAGCTAGTTCACTATGTACATTGAGTTTTTGTGATCCAAATGAGACCAAATCAATTTCTAGTTGTTTCTCAGGTTGAAGGCCGTACTACAGCCTGTATTACACACGTGTGGGCTCGTATTTCAATGTTTATCAATGCTTTTGATTGTTAGTGCTTGTTGTTTGTCAAATTGCCAATCTAGATCAACTTTTTTGTGTCTAGTTTTTTGATAGATTGTTAAGCAAGCATCCAATCACTCTTGTGGATCTTTTGTAGATCCATTTATGGTCCTAAAGTACAGTACTTTCACATGGTATCAGATCCAAGTACAAGAGCATAAGCCATTGATCTAATGCAAATCCATTTTTAGCAAATTTTGGTGCTAAAAGCTAGTATTGAGAGGGCAAGCTAGAATCTTGATTTTGGTGAGGAGATTTGATCCCAAACTTGGTAGGGGTCCAAATCCGTACTGTCCACGTGTGGGCACCTCTGAACCTGCATTTAATGCATGGTATTCATTTGATCCAAAAAAATTCAATTTGTGAGCTATTGGTGTAATTTTTGGTGGAGATCCTAGGATAATCTACCAAGATCATTTGCCATTGATTAGATTTGAATTTGTTTCATGGAATCTAATTAATCTAGGCTGAGTTCAAGTCCTATTAAGGTTAAAAACAGGTCTTGAAAGTACACCAAGAAGGAAGAAAGAGATTAAGTCATTTTTTTGTCCAAAAATAGCCAAATTTGGCAAGATTTGATTGTAAGTAGATTTCACATCATCTTATCTTCATTCCAACTTTGTGAGGGAGTGCTAGAACTGAGATTATAAGTCCATTTGTTGGATTAGAAATCTAATTTGAGTGAAAAACTACAAGAGAGAGACCTTAGTGAGTTTCTAGAGACAATCAAATCCATTTCTTGGCAAGATTTGTTTGAAAATAGTTTTCACTTCATCTTATCTTGATTCCACCTTTGTGAGGGAGTGATAGAACTGTGATTATAAGTCCATTTGTTGGATTAGAAATCAAATTTGAGTGAAACACTGCAAGTGTGAGACCTTTGTGAGTTTCAAGTCAATCAAATCTATTTCTTGTTTGTAGAAGTCACTAGTAAAATGGGATCTGCTGGAGCATACCTTCTAGAAGCTAGTGAGAGGTTGAATTCTACAAATTATGCTATTTGGAAGGTTAGAATGGAGTCACTCTTGGTGCTCCAAGACCTTTATGAGTTCTTGATTGAAGATGAAGATGAACCTCTAGGTGCACAGGAGTTAGCTAGATACAAGAAGAGATCTAGGCTTGCACTTCATTGTGTGAAGATGAATGTGAGCAATGATTTGTTGAGAGAAGTATCAGCCTGTACTAATGCTAAAGAGGCTTGGGAGTCTTTAAAATCAATCTATGAGTCTAGCAACACTTCTAGAGTTCTTATGCTTAGAAATCAAATTTTGCAAAGCATGAGGAGAAGTGAGGAGAGTGCACAAGATTATGTACTCAGAATCAAGTCTCTAAATAGGGAGTTGGCTTCCATTGGAGAGAAGATTCATGATGAAGAGCTTGTACAAATTGTCCTTAATGGTCTAGGAGATGACTTTGCAAATTTGGTCCAAAGTTTTGCCATCCAAGACACTTTGCCAACTATAGAAAAACTTCATAGTGTATTAGTGGCTGAAGAGTGTAGGATGCTCCATGCAAAATCTAGGATGAGTTCCTTGTATTTGCAGGATGGTGATGAGAAAGCCAATTTCTCATTCAAGGGCAAAAAGAAGACCAATGGAAAGAAGAAGCATCCAAAGGAGGCCAAAGAAGAGGATGATGCATCAAGCTCAAAGGACAAGTCAAAGCAAAAATGCTTCTTTTGTGGAAAGAAGGGGCATTATGCATCTGAATGCTACAAGAGGCTAAGAGCACAAGTCGAGGAGGACAAACAAGGAAACCTTGCAAAGGAGGAGGAGGAGGATGAAGTAGATGTATTCTTGATGGCATCTACATCCTCACCAACAAGCAATAGCAATTCAAGAGACAATTGGTGGATCGACAGTGGGGCTAGCTCCCACATGTCTTGTGAAAAGGACTTTTTCTCAACCTTACACTCTTTCAATGATGCTAAAAAGTTTGTCTTTACTACAAATGATGAAGAGTGTAGGATAGATGGTGTTGGCACCATCTCTTTGTATCTAGAATCCTCAAAATGCATGGATCTAGAAAATGTCCTCTATGTACCATCAATCACCAAGAATATGCTTAGTGTTGGTCTACTCTTAGAGAGTGGTTTGGATGTCCACTTTAAGCATGGTGTTTGCTTCATCTTGGAGAATGATGTTTGCATTGCAAAGGGATTTAAACATGGAAGATTGTTTAAGTTGGAAGCTAGTGTTGCTTTTGAAAGAATGAGCTTGGCGAAGGAGGAGATCACTCAAGTCAAGTGGAGGATCAAGCTCAAGACCCGAGGAATCCAAGAAGAATTTTGAGTATCAAGATAGAGCCATCAAGGCTCAATCATATGGATCAAGCAAGGCAAGTTGTCTTTGGCAACATTATTTATGCACTTAATATTTTAATTGATGTATCTTCAAGTGCACAAAATACCTTGGAATCCATGGCTTGGCATGATGTTTAGTTTTGAAGTGTGCTACATGTATATAGACACATTTATGGAACATCTTGTAAGGGATCCTCTAAGAGGTGGTGAAAGATCCTTCATGGACATCATTCTCTATTGGAGTCTCAAAAGTTCCTTGTTTGTAGCTGGATTTTTTAGACACTTCTAAAAGCTTTCATTCATCTATCAAGAGAGTTGTAAATAGATCAAGCTAAATTTGAGGAGGAGTGTGAAGAATTGCCAAAAATTGGCAAATCTAGCTTGATCAAAAACCATGTAGAATAGTGTAAATTGTGTACACAAGTGGGTCCCACACATGTGAGGCCATGATGCCACATGGGAAACCCATCCTAATGTAGGTTAGGTCAAGTCAAGAGAGTTGGTCATGTCTATTTGGTGGTCATCCCTACTTTATAGGACCTACACCTAAGTTTAAGGTGAAAATTTGACCAACTAGCTACCTACCAAGCATAACTCTAGGAAATAGACTAGGGTTTCATTTTAGGTCAAGGAGAGTGAGTTAACTTCCTTATTACATGCTGGAAATCCACCTAACTTCAAGAAGGAAGTCGAATTTGCTATGTATTCCCTCTCTCCATAGTGAGAAGATAGAAAATTTTTGGAGCTCATTGACAATCTCAAGCTAGTTCACTATGTACATTGAGTTTTTGTGATCCAAATGAGACCAAATCAATTTCTATTTGTTTCTCAGGTTGAAGGCCGTACTACATCCTGTAGTACACACGTGTGGGCTCGGATTTCAATGTTTATCAATGCTTTTGATTGTTAGTGCTTGTTGTTTGTCAAATTGCCAATCTAGATCAACTTTTTTGTGTCTAGTTTTTTGATAGATTGTTAAGCAAGCATCCAATCACTCTTGTGGATCTTTTGTAGATCATAGTGTCCGCATGGATCAAGGAGAGCACATTCAAACGTACATGACCAGAATCAAGACAATGAGGGATGAACTACATTCTATTGGTGAGCACATACGTGATGTGGAGCTGGTGCATAATGCATTGTGCGGCATTGTAGAACCCTATCAGATGTTTGTGAGTGGAATAGCATCAAGAGAAAGATTGCCAACCTTTGACGAGCTCACATGAATCTTTATGCAGGAAGAGCAACGGCGAGAAATGGTGAAAGCTAGACGTCAAAATACTGATGATCAAGCACTTGCGACACGCCAAAAACAAGGCAAGGGTAAGAGCAACAAAGAAGTCTAAGCAGCAATTTGCCATATCTCAGGAGGATGAGGGATCTTCCGGTAAGACCAAGAAGAAAGGCAAGTGCTTCCATTGTGATAAAAAGGGCCATTGGAAGAGTGAATGTCGCAAATTCCTGGCGGAACAAGGCAAGGGAAAACCAAAACAAGCAGGTAACCTTATCGATGAGGGTGAGATTGAAGACTCTAGCATCTTCATATCTGCATTGTCATCTAATCAAGATGATCAAGCATGGTATATTGACTCGGGAGCCACAAGACACATGACAGGTAACAAGAATTGCTTCAGTAGCTTGAAAGTGTTGGATAATGGAACGTCCGTTTCACAAGCAAATGGTGAGGTGTGCAAGATCAAGGGGATAGGCACCGTTTCAATCCAACTACCTGATGGCAAAAGCAGGATGATCAGGGAGCTACTTTACGTACCAGGTTTGAAGAAAAATCTACTTTTTGTTGGAGTCATTACTAATCAAAAGTTGAAAGTAGAATTCGCCCATGATCATTGCTTTGTGAAGGATGTGAACCAAAAGTTCAAAGTTATTGTGGATGGAGTAAGGGAGCCCAATACTAAGTGATCGTATTCTTTCTAGCCTTGAGACTATCCTACCACGAAGGGATACCACCCCCCCAGACATTCGAATGCTACAATCAAGGGGCAACATGGACTCGTATCATCCATTCCATCGCAAACTGAGTTGTGGCATAAGAGGCTTGGCCACTTGAACTTGGGAAGCCTCAGTTTGATGAGAAGATTGGAGATGGTAACAAGATTGCCTACCATATAAGATCACTTGAAATCAATGTGTGAATCTTGTGTATATGGGAAGCAGCATCGAGAGAAGTTCAATAAAGGTGGTGTTGCAAGAGCAAAGAACATTTTGGATTTAATTCACATAGATTTATGCAGGTCTATGAGGACCATGTCCTTAGGTAAAGCCTTCTATTTCATGACCTTTATTGATGATATGTCACGAAAGACGTGGATCTACTTCTTGAAGAAGAAATCAGATGCATTTGACAATTTCAAGAGCTTCAAAGCATTGGTCGAAAATCAGACAAGTAGGAAGATCAAAGTTCTAAGATCAGATAGTGGAGGTGAGTACAAGTCTAATGACTTCAATGGTCTTTGTGATCAATGTGGGATTAAAAGACAATTTACGCAAGCTCATACTCCTGCTCTCAATGGTGTAGCTGAGCGCAAGAATCGTACGATTGTGGAAAGTTCCAGATCTATGCTAGCTGAGATGAAACTACCAAAAGATTTTTGGTCAAAAGCATGCAGTATGGCAGTCTATTTTCAAAATAGAAGTCCTACCATTGCCATACCAAAGATAACACTTGAGGAAGCATTCACGAAGAAGAAGCCAAAGGTGAACCACTTGTGAATATTTGGATGTAAGGCCTTTGTACACATTCCTAAGGAAGAGAGATGTAAACTTGATGTAAAAGCTATCAAGTGTATATTCCTAGGATATGATGATCGTGTGAAGGGCTATAGATGTTTTGATCCAGTGGAAAACAAAATCCATGTAAGTCGTGATGTTATCTTTGATGAATCCAAGATGTATGAAGACGAGGATGCTGAGAAGATAGACACATCTAGTGGGAAAGATGGTATAGTGAGGATACCACCTAATGATGATCCATTCATTGACCTTCCAAGTGATGAAAAAGAGGATACATCTCAAGATACTACTACTCAACCCCAAGAAACAGGTTGGAGAGGTAGGGACAAACCTTTTGGTGCAAGAAGGATTGAAGTTGCAGGTGACAAACTCAAGGAGAAGGATGTACCGTGGGATACATTTTCACCAGGAAGCCGATCGCCTGACAGGTTGCTCCCTAAGTGGTTTGAGAGATTGTTGGAGAGCCGTGACATGGATGACTTTCCAGGATCATCTAGCCAGGGAGAGCTACGAAGATCAACAAGAGAGAAAACACAACCTGAAAGGTATGAAGCAAATTATGCTCTCTTATCTAGCATTATTCAAAGCAAAGAACCTTCGACTTATGGTGAAGCGAAGGATGATGACATTTGGGTCAAGGCCATGGGAGAGGAGATGGAGTCAATTGCTAAGCATAGCACATGGGACTTAGTAGACCCACCAGTTGGCAAGAAACCCATTGGTTGCAAATGGGTATACAGGACTAAGTATCATGCAGATGGAAGTATAGCAAAGCACAAGGCAAGATTGGTGATCAAAGGGTATGTACAAAGTAAAGGCATTGACTATGAGGAGACCTTTACGCCAGTATGTAAGTGGAATACTCTACGTCTACTTGTTGCTTTACCTTCACATTTTGGTTGGCCTTTGCATCAGATGGATGTGAAATCTGCTTTTCTAAATGGTGAGTTAGAAGAAGAGGTGTTCATGGATCAACCTAAAGGCTTTGTAACAAAGGGACATGAAGATAAAGTATGTCGCTTGAAGAAAGCACTTTATGGTCTTAAACAGGCACCACGGGCATGGTATAGCAAGATTGATGCCTACTTTTGTTCAAAGGAGATGGTGAGAACACACTCTGGTCCAAACCTATATGCCTTATGCTTTGATGGTATGGTTGTTTTAATTGCTCTTTATGTTGATGACTTGATTATTATGGGAAATAATCAAGAGATGATAGATATGATCAAGAAAGACCTCATGAAACAATTCGAGATGATAGATCTCAACCTAATGCATTATTGCCTTGGAGTAGAGGTGTGGCAAAAAGGACACGAAGTGGGTTTAACACAGGTGAAGTATGTCAAAGAGTTGCTGCACAGGTTAGGTTGCAGGATTGCAAACCAGTGAATACTTCCATTGAACTAGGTAAAAGGCTTTCTAAGCTTGATGAGTCACAACCATTTGATGCTACGCTGCATAGGCAGTTAGTAGGGAGCTTGATTTACCTCACCACGACTAGACCAGATATATGCTATGCTGTTGGCAATGTAAGTCAGTTTATGGCAGCACCTACGGAAACGCATTGGAAGGTAGCTAAACGCATTTTGCGTTATGTGAAAGGCACTTCAGACTATGGCTTGATTTACAGGAAGCATGATGGTTTACCTGAGTTGTGTGGCTATGTGGATGCGGATTGGGGAGGTGACTATGATGATCATAGATCCACCACAGGGTATGTATTTCAGTTTTGTGGTAGTTGCTTTTCCTGGTCTAGTAAGAAGCAAAGTACAATTGCTCTATCCACCATAGAAGCAGAGTATAAGGCAATGCGTAGTGCAGCACAGGAAGCTATATGGTTGAGACAAATCTTGGAAGAAATTGGCATGAAGCAGAAAAATCCCACGACATTACATAGCAATAGTCAGAGTGGCATTCAGCTAGCAAAGAATCCAGTGTTCCATGCAAGAACTAAACACATTGAGATTCAGTATCACTTTATACGTGAGAGGCTGTTGAGTCGTGAAATTCATGTTGTTCATTGTAGCACAGAAGAACAACTAGCTGATATTTTCACTAAGCCACTTGTTGGAGAAAAGTTTGATAAGTTTAGATCAAAGCTTTCTATACTTAAAGTTTGTTAACTTTAAAGCTATGTATATGACTGTATAAAGTAGACTCTACTTTAAGGGAGAGAGTTAGAATTAAAGTAAAATCACTGTGCTACTGTAGTATGGGTCCTATCAGTTGATACGGATCAGTTGGCCTCGCCACGAGGCAAGTCGACGGGACACGCGTCCCGCCAACGGCAACCTTGGTCATGCATGGGTTGCCTGAGTGAACAACTATATGTACAGTGTAATTTCATTTTGAGCTTGCTGTGGAGAGTGTTTTCTGTCTATGTTACTGTGTAGCATGATCTGTGTTCTTGTGCAAAGCAAATTCTAAGTCGCTGGACACTCATGTGGACACTCGTGAAAACATACATTTGAAGTCATTTTGTTTTTTGGAAGTTATCAATGATTCCTAGCATCCATGTCCATGGATAGGTGATGCAAACATACATTTGTTGGATCGATCAACATAAGTGTTGAAAGCTACTAGTCTTCTTCATGAAGGTCATTTTAGGGTTGATAGGCTGAAGGCTCTCCAGAATCAAGATAATGAGAAGACCTGAAAGAACAGCACCTAGTATTGGTTTCGAATTGGTGCACAATAGATCGGAATGAGAAGAAAAGGAAGTGCCTGTTGTAAACCGTATTCTATCTTTCTTGTTGAAGGGAACTTTGGAAAGTTGAGAAATCTCCTTTTCCATTCCATCCTTTTTGTTAGCCATAACAAAAGCATCAAGCTTGAAAAGTTTACCTTGTCTATTGCCCCTAGCAACCAAGATTTCTTCCTTTGTAATGAAACAAGCATCACCACCAAACTTTACCATGTATCCTTTCTCTATCATTTCACCAACAATTAACAAATTTTTTGAAAGTGAAGGAATGTAAAGAACACCATCAAGTCTTGCTTTCCATTTAGTAGAGAGACAAATAGGAATTGAACCAATACCTTCAATCACACACTCACCACCATTGGCCATGTGAATTTCTTTCTTCACTCCATCATAAATGACCAAAAAAGTAAAGAACTCCTTGTGACTAGTCATGTGTGAACTAGCTCCACTATCAATCCACCATGAATCTTTGTCACCTTCACTTGATATTAGACTTGAAGAACACATCAAAAGAGAATCACAACCACCTAGATCCTCATCATTATTAGTAAAGTTGATTTGCTTGCTACCTTCGTCTCTTTGCTTCTTCAAACATTCATATGCAAAATGCCCTTTGATTCCACAATAAAAGCATTTCAACTTAGACTTATCTTTCTTTTTGCCAAAAGAGAAAGTCTCACATTGATATTGACCTTTAGACCACTTGCCTTTGCCATTGCCTTTGCCCTTGAACTTGCCTTTGATGAACATAACATCCTCTTCATAATGAGATGTTGATGTATATCCACCTCCTCTTTATTGAAGCCTATACTCCTCATTCACCAAATCCACAATACTTGGCAAAGTCTTTTGAATAGCAATACTTTGAACAAGATTAGCATCAAAATCTTTCCACTAAAAAAATACTGGATTTAGGAATATTCTTCAATTAGGATTCTTTAACTGAAGTGCAAGATTCAAGTTCTATAACCACTGGTAATTAAATATTGAACGCATACGAAAATGACAATCATCTTCAACTACAAAAACTTTAGATTACAATCTAAAATCAAATCTAGATACCCAAAGTCTTGTTGAATATCAATTCAGATATTATTCTTGGATTCATTATGATTCCTTATCCAACTGAGCACTCTGGGATACAATCACTAATGAGTTGAGTCTATTCCTTAACTAAGGAATACTTTATCCCAAGAATACTATATATCCAATGCACACAATTTTAACTGATGAACCCAAATGATTCACTAATCATGCGTCTTACAAGCCATATAAAACAAAACTATCAATTTTTGGTGAATCCTCATCAAACTGGTCATTTTACCAATTAACTTCATCCTGGAGTAATCAACTACTCAAGTTAATTGTCTATGATTCAAAAATCTCAATGTCCAAGTGCAGCTTTTAATTATATATGTATAACACCACATTTAGATCCTTATCCAAATCATTTATTAGTTAACTCATAAATCTTTCTTAGAAAGATCCGTTAACTCTGCAAGTATCTGTCAAAACAATACTTGATCATATGTTCATGTTCATTCACTAGGTTAAGTGCACCAAATAACTCTAGTAACCAGGAATACACAGTAGATTCATACAAGATTAATCGTGCACATACGTGAATAATCTCACTATGACCCAATACATAAAAACACATTCTTAAATGGTAGATTCCTCCAGAACCCACATATGTTACTCACATATCTCACTGAGATCTTGTAACTCAGCTACAAAAGAATTTCTATTTTCATGAGTAAATAACATATCCGGAAAATCTTTGAGACGAATAACATTTACTCTCAACAGTTTTCCAATCCCACTTACTTCTAATTACATGATTTTTCCCTCTAAATCAACCCCTTTTCTGATCCTGGTACTTAAACTAGGATTAGGTTGATCCAATATAGAACTCTCAAACTTAAATTCTGATCAAGCATACTTCTATTCCAATCAAAATGGAATCAGTAATCTTTGACCTTTTATTGTACTACTTCTAGTAAGTGATTCGAATTTCAAACTTGTTTTAGATCCAGATTGTCCACACAATTCCTGAAGAATTCATCTTTTTCAAAAAGTTCCAATTAGGTATCTTACTCTGAATCTATCCAAAATTACTTTCAGACCAAATCTCATTTCTATATCACAGTTGGTTCTCTTCCAAAAACTATGCAACCTATAGATTCCCAAATAGAATTTCATCCCACCACTTCACCCCTCCTTTTAAGGAAATTATAAATTTCAATAAAAGTTAGCTGGAAAGATGATATATGAAAATATTTAAAACCAAGAAAAGTCAGTAATAATTGTTTCCACTAAAAGATTCACTTTATTGGAACTTTTCCTTCAAATATTTTCAATCTGAGTGATAGAAACTACCATTCCATCGAAATTCACTTATGCACAAAGAGATATTCAATGTTTAAGAAATTAAAACACTTTAACCTTAGAATTTATCCGAATTCCAAGTCTATTCACACAAGTAGTAATTTATATGACATAAAAGTCTTTCAGAAGAATAACTTCATGCTGGAAAAAATTCATATAAACCAGTTTGATGTCTTATATTCGAGAAATTATTAAGAAGTAAAAGATTAATAAAAAAAGTGAGAAATTGATTTGAGGGCCTCTGATTTTGTAAATGATGAGATACCACAATGGGATCTAGATTAAACTTCAAAATTTCTCAAAATACCCCACATTTGATCGAATGGTTTTCTTTCTCCCATGTCGCGACTAGGTACTAAAATACACCATTGATTATCAGATATTTACAGTCCTAGAATTCTCTTTCCAAAATTACTGATGTTCCATACCATCAGCTTTTCCTTCCAGAAAATTCTTAACTGCCTTATCAGATATTCTAGAGATCCACAGACCATCTAGTTGTTCTATAATCCATATAGGATATTATCTCTTGCTCCCAACACTGGAGAATCCATTTATTTGGATGACTGGCTCAGATGGATACCACAATTCACACCTGACTTTGTGATCTAAACAAAAAAATTAGCATGGTTCACTTTACATTTTGATCTTTTTTGGTTAATGATAAACTTCAAATCCCCCAGGATCCAAGAGCATTAACTCTAGGGACAAGCTTCTATCAATTAACAGATTCAATGTAATACATGTATTAGATTCTACTTCTAACATCATGATTGACATCCAAAACTGCGAATAACTCAATGGTTACAAAGATATCATTTACGAATTCAATTAAATGAATTTAATCCAAGAAATTAATATCCGGTATTAAGCAATTATTTATTGGGATTACCAAAATCCTAACTGCACAATACATTTTCCGATTACACTTACTACCCCTAATGTCCACTCTTCTTCTCTCCTTAGAATTTCCAGTTCCCTAAAAATCTTTTTCAGCTAAGGTACAAAGAAAACGTAACGACATTAGTAAATATTTTAAAATTAATTACTATAGGAAAAAATCTAAAACAATTTTATTTCTATCCTATACCTGGGCTGAATTACCGATCAACTACTAGTCTGATCTTTTGAATATAATTCACCATAGGATTTAATTGGAAATGAATTCAATTTTTTAATTCCTATTATTACATTTTTCCAATAAAATTGGACTGTTTTTCTTTTTTATGACTGGTCTGGCATTACTCCATCAATATTGATAAAAACCATCCAGATCCAAAATATGAAATTACATGAATGGAAATCCTACCAATAGGATTTAAGAACTCTTAAACTGGATATTGATCGGATAAAGAGTTTTGTCATCACTCATTTAATCTAGCCATTTCATATTGTTTAATGGTTTTAGTCTCAATTTTGACGAGTATCTTGCACAAACATTAACTTGGCCTATTTCCGACAATCAATATTGATTAGAAATATATCAAAAAAGTAACAGATTTCAAACTTTAACCATGTTCAAAATTCTTCAGAAAAGGAAAAACTCAATTTTAACTCTCAAACTGGGAAGAACTTAGCTTCCAAAGTTTACCACCAAACACGGTACCAGAAAAATTAAATTTTCTTTTACTGGATACCATTTTGGAAAGGTAACCCATGAAGAACGAAAATCTTGTTATCATCCTAAATCTATGAACCAATTCATAGACAGCCTATTAGGATAGCAAAATTTATATCGTCCTACCCAATCTTGGTTATGGCCCAAAGAATCAATAATTCATTCTCCCTCATCGATTTAGTCAGATTCTTGAAAATTGTCTTCTTGAATTGATATAGGTTTTACACCTGGTTACCAACTAGTAGATCTAGCCATTTTCCATATAGTTACCGAAAGAGTAGCCCAATGACAAAAAAATACGATTTCATCAAAAGCTCCCGTCACATGCAAAACAAGCCAAAATCTACCAAAAACCCACAAGGGTCATTCAAGTAACAAAACTCGATGCATCCATGCAACTTTTTGGCCCACAACCTTATTCATGAAAGGGTCTCCTAATGAAACCACTAAGGCCCACAAAATTCCAAATAGGATTTTCGCAAATGAATCTGGCGGCTACAGCCGCGATGTTTGCTCGGCCTCCTCCCACAGCAACCACGAGATGGCTGTTCGGTTTCCTCCTTCCCTGCAACCGCAGGTCTCACACTGCAACATGCCTTCGATGGAGCTGTTATGCAAGCAGGTAGGCTGCCAACGAGCTCCATAGCATTGGATCGTGCTGCTCACAGAAGAACGATACAAGGGCGCTTCTTCAACGAGTTCATCAGAGGCAAAAAGTTCATGCCTAACTCATGCGATTCCACAGCGCTCAGATTCCCATCCAATGAGGTCTGCTCAACCACTCACATAATCATTTCAATTTGCACTGGACAGAAGAAATACCCTGTCTACTCCAAAAATCAGATTCGTACTTCACTTTCTGCTTCCAGCAATTTGAGTTTTAGAGAAGCAAAAAGAAGTTCACATCGACTTTTTTTCTGGGAATAACTATTCCAAGAAAACGATAACGAATGGTATACCACTGTCGTACAGCTTTGGCGAAGGAATGCATTTCAGAACGTAGACAAGAATCGAAGTCAACTCCAATACGTCTACCGTTTGCTTCACATTTCCATAGCCTGACTGCAAGGTTTCAGCGACCAGAGCCTCATCAAGGACATTACCTACACAGTGTCCTACAGGATTCTATCTAAAAGCTTTTGCTTCAGGGGTTTGCCTACTTCAAAATCCTACTTTTTATTTCTGCTTGCCTGTAAAATACAGGTTTCATTCTAAGACAAAAAATAAAAAATCATTCATTATTACCAAGGAGTAAACAAGTTTCAGCGAGGTGATTCCCTGCACAAATAGTCATAGCTTTTATTCCATTCCACACTAAAGAATTAGGATAGCTGCAATTTCAGCTTATGTTCCACATGCAGATTCAGAGAAGGATTTACGTAGAAGAAAAAAAACTTCTAATCCTCAGCATGCTATCTAGCAAATCATATTTCTTGATGAGCATAAGTCATAACCAAATTCAAAACATTATATTCATATGCATATATCCCCATCCTTAAGTGCAACAAAATTCAGCAATGAAACTTGCAGCCTAATCTACCATAGCAAATCATTCTACATCAATGGAAAGCTTTCTCAAGAAACAGAGAATTAATGATGAATTCACATGAATCTCAGCATCTTAAATCAAAACTGCATGTGTAGGAGAGCACTCTACCACCATATTTGACAAGTATGCTACAACCCGAAACCAGTGAATCCCACACCAAACTTTCTTGTTACATATGAATGTCAATAATCTGATGAGCACTATCAATCAATCACCATAAGCAATCACCAAGAGAAAGAGGAAGAACACACCATCACACTATATCACACAGAATGAAAGAGAGTACAACAAACCCTGAATATATATATATATAGAGAGAGAGAAAACTAGTAGTTGACTATAGACTAGCCTACATCTACTTACAGCTGGTAACAGCTGTCAACAGTAAATCGTAAACAATAACAAGTTTATCATTGGTTTCTAACACTCTAAAATTACATTCTTTTATTCCTAATAAAGTACGAAACTTTTCAAATTTACATCTACCTAATGACTTAGTAAAAATATCTGCCATTTGATCTTCATATTTACAAAAAACAAGATCAATGGTTCCATCAAGTATTTTCTCTCGAACAAAGTGATAAGACAATAGTGCATCAATCCTAGATTGCTCATGTCAAAAGCATTAGAAAGATCTGATTTGATTTCATCAATTAAGCTCTCATTACTTCTTGTAATAATCAAATCATCCACATACAAAACAATGAACACTATATCTGAATCTTGCTAGAATGTAAAGGTTAGGATCAGCCTTACTCTTTACCATTCCCCTTCACTTGAAGTGTTCATCAATGCAAGAGTACCCCGCACGTGGTGCTTGCTTCAATCCATAGATAGCTTTGTTGAGCTTACAAACAAGATGCTCTCTCCTTGGCTCAACAAATCCTTGAGTTGTGCTAAATACACCTCTTCATCCAGCACTCCATTAAGAAAGGCAGATTTAACATCCATTTGTTGGAACTTCCAACCATGAAAAGTAGAAATAGCAATGATAGAACGTAAGTTACCATCTTAGCTACGGGTGCGAAAGTTTCCTCAAAATCAATGCCTTCCTGCTGTTCAAATCCTCTCGCAACCAACCGTGCTTTGTACTTGTTGAGTTGCCCATATGCTCCATATTTGATTTTATAAATCCATTTGCAAGTGATAGGCATCTTACCCTCAGGTAGCTCAACCAAGTTTATAGAGTCAATTTCTGTTGACTCTAGCTCTTGTAGCAATCACTTTGTAGTGATTCTTGATGTCCTTGACGAGACATTTGTCACTATAAAACTCAACCTTGAGTTGTTGATCAGCCATCGTCCCAACTGATAATAAATTGTTGGCTAAACCAGGAACATATTGCACATTGCTTATCCGCTTTATCATTCTGCTGGCTAGCTTCACTGGTACCACTCCAAATCCTTTCACAGGTAGCAATAGGCCATCAGCTTGTCCAACTTCATCGCCATTGTGGATTTCCTTGAATTTCAAAAACCACTCCTTCCTCGAAGTCATGTGCTTGGATGCTCCACTGTCAATGTACCAGGTATTATTTTCTTCGTCACTTGTCATTAGCGCCGTAATGAACAAGTTTGAGCTTTCACCTGTATCATCTTCATATTGATCATTATCGAATTGATGTTGATTAACATAATTGTCTTCATAATGATCATCATCAAATTGATGTTGATCAGCAATTGTCCGCCTGCCATTTGCCTTGTCTTTGTGCTATCTCCTTTTGTTTCTTGAAGCATTCACACTCCCAATGGCCAGGTTTGTTGCAGTACTTGCAATTTCTAGGTTTATTTTGCCTGGAATAGCCACGTCCTTGACCTCGGCCTTGATTCCAATTGCCTCGATTCGGGCTATCATTGGCTTGCTCATGAAATTGTTGAAATGATCCCCGACTTGAGTTTCCTCCTCTTGATTGATACCTACCACGGCCAAATCTTTCACCTCGTCCTCTAACTGCAAGAGCTTGATCATAGCCCCTGTTACGATGATTTAAGTTCTGCAAGAGTAATCCACCTAGCTCTTCATAGGTTGGAAGATTCTCTCGTGTGGCAATGCTTGTCACAAACATATGATGTGACTCACTCAAGCTGTTCAATGTCAATTGAACGATCTCGCGATCCTGTACTCACTCTCCAACGGCAGCTAGTTGATCACATATCTCCTTTACCTTCAATAGGTGATCTACAATAGTTGCACCATCATCCATCCGTAATGTGTGCAACTTCGTCTTCAAGAATAGCACTCGAGATGTGTTTGTGGTCTCAAAAAATGCCTTCAACGTATCCCACGCTTCTTTCGGTCCTTCCGAATCCGAAATGTAGGGAATGATAGCATCTCTGACTCACAAGTTGATGACATTATGTGCTTTCCGTTTTCTCCTATCAAATGCCCGCTGATCTTCTTCAATCACTAGCCTCCTCACCTGTCATGATCTCCCATAACTCCTTTTCCATCAAAATGTTCTTCAGTTTGAGTTTCCAAACTGCGTAGTTGCCGGCTCCTTCCAATTTGCTTGACTCATTAAGAACGCTTTCGCTTAGCGTTGCCAGAACTGCAATTAGATGACTCCAGATTGCAAAAATGATTGCAAAAATAGAAAATTTGCTGCAAAATTGACAAATGAGGTCTCCGACCACTTTCCAATCCGAGCTATGGATTGAAAGTTATGCCAAATTAAAGATTTTGGTCTTAAAATGGCTCAGAACTGCTCTTAAGCCTGAAAAATGGCAATTGTTGCCAAATTGCCATTTTTGGAAATTTTTTCCATCTCACACAGATCTTTGATTTCAGAGATTTTTATATCATTGCGTAGCCCTTTGTACCAACATAGCTCCTGTCTAATCAAATCCAAAAAATAGTCTCTCTAGCTAGGTCAAAATATCACTCTGTTTTCTGCTTATCTGCAAAAAATACAAAGTGGACAGACCTTAAACAAAAGTGGCCCAGTACCAATGTTAAGGGCCCTTTCAAATTTTCAGTTGAAGTTGAAGAAAGATGAATGAAAACTCTAATGAATTTTTGGCCGTCGGATCTGTGCAAGATCTGTGGTTTAGATCAGCTTGTTTCTTGCCTTTCACACGTGGCATTCATCCACACATGCGCTCTCACTTTTTGTGTTTGTAAGGGGACCCAACCCCTGCAGACGCTACGTTTTTATAGCTATTTGTCGCGTGACTCCTGGGCCTTCCCTCGTGCGTTTCGGGCAGAAGGGTAGGCGTTTCGCCCCCAAAAACAAGCGTTTCGGGCCTTTTTCTGGCATTTCGGGTCAGCAGACTGACATTTCGAGGCAGTTGATGGCGTTTAGGGATCTTTTGGTGGCGTTTCAGGCATGTGTGCCGCATTTTAGACCTGTTCAGCACCTTTCCAATAACAAAATGCAGCCAGCAAACCTGCAAAACACTGTTTTCCAGCCCAAAAAACTTTGTTTTTCACTCAAATCTCCACCAAAATCCGTGATTTTTTATGTAATGGGTTACTAATCCAACTCTCCTTGTAGTTGGCTACCTCCCAACACTACTCTCACTATAAATGAAGGAGGATACTGAGTTTTCCAGACCTATCATACTTGTTTGCACAAGTTTTACACAAAATCACAAAAGTAGGCTAAAACTCAATGAAATCACAGTTTCTCAGTTCCTAAATGCTCCATAACTGTGAATGGTAGTACTAGACACAGTCTAGTGCGATTTGCAGTTCCCCAAACAAACAAATGAGGGATTTCTTGGCAAAACTCTCTCACAAATAGCACTTTTCACACAAAACTTGGAAGTATTGTAAAAATCTCCCAACTCAACAGATTTTCAATTTGTCTAATGCTACCCTGGCCTTTTTTATGCCTCTGGGACTGTGTCTTCGTTCCCCACTGATGATTCTGAGCTCCAAAACCTGCAAAATACTCCAAGGAAGAATTTCTTTCAACTTTTGCCTCTCCAAGCTTTCACCTCCTGTGAAGGACTTTCTCACTTCATTGCGAAGCCTGTGACAAGTTGTATCCACTGATCAGGCACGCAGGACTATCGGGCTCCGATACCATGTCAATAATCTGATGAGCACTATCGATCAATCACCATAAGCAATCACCAAGAGAAAGAGGAAGAACACACCATCACACTATATCACACAGAATAAAAGAGAGTACAATAAACCCTGAATATATATATATATATATATATATAGAGAGAGAGAGAGAGAGAAAACTAGTAGTTGACTATAGACTAGCCTACATCTACTTACAGCTGGTAACAGCTGTCAACAATAAATCGTAAACAGTAACAAGTTTATCATTGGTTTCTAACAATGAAGGCACAAGCGCCTATATATAATCCCTCACGCAGGAGGGGAAAAAGATCTCAAACGCTACCAGCCACGGAACGGCTGCAAAACCACCCTACCTAGCGACATCCGCCAATTCATATCACCCGATAAGGGGTAGTGTTATGTCCATGGCCAGTAAGTAGGATTCTAAAAACATACTCATAGACTTGGATACATGGTACTCCAGTACATCAAGCTGTTAGTTATGCCACATCATACTGGATGTGACCCGCATTAGAAGAGTTCTAAATCCAAAGAAGACCCTTTGTAAAGATTCTTTTTATATTTTTTCTCAATTTTTTCTTACACATGGACCAATCAAAACACTCAAATTTGAAATCTACGTAACGTAACTTTTTGAGTCCACATTTTGATTCCACACAAAAAATGGCTTTTAGTGGTAAGTTTGAATTTAGCGAAGTTTGGTGCATTGAAAAGTGCTCAACAAGGGCATTCCAATGATATGTTACATGACATGCTTTTGAGCTACGATTAAAAAATTATGGCAAGTCAAAAGTATTAGTGTTATAATATTTTAATAATATAAACTACATCTTGCACGAATTCTTAAAGGGTCTTTTTGGAGCTCAAAAATCCTCTAATGAAAGTAACTAATATCCTTGTGAGGCCCAAAACACACTAAATAGAGTTTAGACAAGGTTCGAGACAGTGTATGCATGTGTAGAGTTATCAATAGCAATTCTATGAATAGGTGGTCCATGCTTAGGACTCTATTATAGGGGAATCTATGTATAGGGAACTTAGTACTATGCATGGCTATGTGCCCAGGTTGCTTTTGGCTCTATATATTGAGGCCAAACTCACCCTACTCCTCATTGTGATCATGGATTCATTGCCAGAGTTTCACTCTACATTCATGCTTCTTATTCCTTGGCTTGGGAGTGAAGCTTCTAGAGTTGATTGGTTGCTTCAACTTGGTTGGGTGGTTGCTCCATAGTGTGTTTTCCATTGTGTGTTATTTTGTAAGCAGGATCTTAGGGAGCTTCCCTTACAGTGGTATCAGAGCAAGGCTTACGAAAATTGGAGAACATAGAGAAGGGCTACCTTTCGTCGAAATTTCGGATTGGATCATTGGAATTCTCTTCCAAGGTGGATAGCAAGGTTGCAAGTGGGTGTACTATCCCAGTTTCAATTTGCATGTTGCTAAGATCCATTACTCTTAGGATTCTTTGTGGTTTTATGGAGAATTGTCCTTGAAGGCCAATTTGTGATTCTTTTTTGGAGCTTTTCTTTTGTAGATCAAATCTTTGGTAGATTTGAATTTTCCAGCGAGTGTACTTTCATTTTAGGGTTCATTAATAATGAAATTAATGATGCATGCTGGTCCTCTCCAATGATTTATGATTCTAGGCTATGTTTTGGTCAAAATTTGCTTGGTTTTTCATGCTTGTTGGCACAAAATAGATAGTAAAAACCAAAATCCAACATGATCGGATCAATTAGATGGTTGTAATTCTGTAAATTGGTTTGCATGTGTTAGAGAAAGAGTTGTAGGTCATGAATTTTTACTTTATGGTGGTAAAAAAATCGGAAAATAGCCAAACATCATCATTTTTGCTTGTTTTTTTTCATAAAGTTGGATAGTAGGTGGATGTAAAACACCATGATGAGCTTGTAAAGTGGTGGACCAAAGTCTTTTGAAGCTTTCCCTGAAGTTAGAACCAAGAATTCCAGCAATTGAACTTGTAGGAAGTCAAAAAAGTTCAAAAAATGACCATTTTTGGTGATTTTTGGGGGATGGATCTCTCCAAATCCATAAGGAGATCATTTTGAAATTAGTTATAGAATGATTAGCATTCCTTTTTACCTTCCCAGCAAGCTATCAGACCTGTGAATTGATGGCCGGTGGCTTATGCACCATCTCCATCAAGTTTGAAGCTATTTTGACTTCTACAAATCAAGAAATCTTAGTTCTCAGTCTCTACTGCATCTTAGGATCAGTATGAATGCTTCATGGAAGTCTACTAGATGGTTTAAGACTGTTGGTAGCATCAATTTTGAGCTTGGAGAGGTGTTTGCACATTTTTTGATCATTTGGTCTACAAAAATTGTGCCCTACTATAGTTTTTTGGCAACTCTGATCTCGTACATGTGAAGCCCAAGTGGCAGACTGACATGGCAAGCATCTTGTTCACTTGGTCTCCCTCTGTACTGAGCTTTACAGCACCCAATTTGGTGTCTTGTAGCCAAAGTTATGATCATCTGAAGTTTTGCAGTTTTGTAAGTAAAATTGGCAAAATTTGGAATTGTTCTGATTGCATGCCAGTCATTTTCCTAATTGGTAGTACTGTGTTTGCATGGATTAGTTGCATGCTCATTCTCAGAGTGATTCTGACATGCATGAGGAATTTACAATCGATTTGAGTGGTCATACGCATGTGCTCTGACAGTTGGGTGACAAATCAGTGTTAATGGCTGACAAATTCCGTAAAACTGAAGTTTACGTTAAAAAATTCCATAATGACGTTTATGACTGATGTAGTGTGCTTTGCATGCCAGTTTGACATTGGGTTAGTAACATTAGGAATCGGACAATGTTTCGATTTTTTTGATTTCGATTGCCTTTTATACTAACAGTATTTTCGTCAGAATTTTTGAATTACGTAAAATAAAGCGAAATTTGAGTTTTTCAAAAAAAATCAAAATTTTGGTCAATTTTTGTTATCTATTGAATCAGTTTAGATTAGTGAATTGATTAAACTGAGTTTATCAGTCAGAATTGATCACAGTGTTTTCACTAAATCTAAATTATTTCTAGGTGATAGATAAGTTAAAATTGACAGAAGGAACTGCAATGAATTGCCGACAGTTTTTACTGTGCTGTCATTTTTAACTTTGGAGTTGGGAACTCCCAGATTTGAAGTTAAAATTTGAATTCTTTTTCTTTTTTGTTGAATTTCAATTTGGTAAAAATTGGAAATCAGTTACTTGTCCGATAGTTTTCTAATCAATGTTGATCGATAGAAATCAGTGAAGTGAACGTTTGTGCAAGATACTCATTAAATTTGATTAAAATCTTCATACAATATGAAATGACCAGGTTGAATGAGTGGCAATAGTATTCTTTATCTAGTCAATAAATTTGACAGGATACGGTTCAAGAATTACTGAAATCCTATGGGTGGGATTTCCATTCATGTAATTTCATGTTTGAATAGGTTTTGTCAATATTAACGGAGTAATGCCAAACCAGTCAATGAAAAGGAAAAATAGTCCAATTTTATTGGAAAATTTGTAATAATAGCTGATTTCGTCTCCAGTAAAATCCTATGGTGAATATATTCAAAAGATTAGACTAGTACTATTTCATATACTAGTAAATGATTTTTGATATATCAAATATTCAGCCCAGGTATAGGACAGAAATGAAATTGTTTTAGACTTTTTTCTACAGTAATTAGTTTTTTTAAACATTTACTAATGTCATTACATCTTCTTGGTACCTTAGCTGAAATAGATTTTCAGGGAACTGAAAATTCTAAGGAGGGAAGAAGAGTGGACATCAGAGGTAGTAAGTGTGATCAGGAAATGTATTTCGCAGTTAGGATTTTGGTAATCTCTGTAAATAAATGCTTAATACTGGTTATTAATTTCTTGGTTAGAATTCATTCAGTTGAATTCGTAACTGATATCTTTGTAACCATTGAGTTATCTGCAGTTTTGGATGTCAATTGTGAGGTTAGAAGTGGAATCTGATACGTGGCTGTGCATGAAAGTCTGCCAACGAGCAAAACTCAACAAAAGAGCAGAGTGTCATTCCGCCAACGAGCGAGACACTGACGATCTCGCTCTAAAAACTAAACTGATAATATAGTCACTCTATTTTTGTGCATCTCACTGTCTTGTGCTATCATTTTTCTTGATTGCTAGAATAGAATGTTTTTTGTGATGTGTAGTCGAGTGTCTGGGATCCTGTAAACAGCTTCTGCGCAAAGAGAAAATTCAAAGACGCAAAATCATTCGCAAATAAGAAGACGAAAACGAAAACAAAAAAGTCTCGCTTCCGCGACAACAATAGCATTCTGGACCAACAATCCATCAATTATGACATCAACTTTTGGACAATTTTGCTCAATGTTGTTGTCAGTGACTTTGTCCACTTCCACCACCACAGGTTTCTGTGAGTCAAGCCATCAGATAAGTAGGACCTCTCTCAGTTCTCGTTTTACTGTGGGTGATTTTTGCAACAATTGTAACAGACTTACATCTACCTTAGTAGCATTCAAATGATTGAAAATTTTGAAAGGTGTATAATCTTCAATAACTGCCCTTCTCGCCAAATCCTCCTTCCATGTGAAGGATCCACCACCTTAACCGTTTTCTTTGGATTACTAGATTGTGGGTCTTCTACCCATATAGGTGCAGGCTCCAGTTCAGGCTCTTCCTGAACAACAGGTAATTGATCATCAGGTATGGGCTGCTTCCCAGAGGCCGCAACTACTTTCTGTGCTCTAGTCATTACCAGGCAGGCTGGATCTGTTTCTGAATCAGCAAGATTGATCAAGATAACATGTCTATCTTCAGAGGAGTCGCCACGGTTTAGGATTCTGACCGGCTCTATCGGATCTTTAGGAGTCCCAGCGGTCTGTGATTTTCAGGTCCAGGTTGATTAGCTGCCTCCTTATCGACCTTCATCTTTACCTAGCACCTGTCACTGGAATGGCCATTCCTCCCGCAAACTGTACATCTGATGTTGGGGCAATCTCTAGTCAAATGAGCACCTTTGCAATACCTGCAGGAACCTCACTTGGCTTGTCAGGTTTCCACTCTCCAATAATATTTTGCTGCCACTTCAAGAAATTGACATCCATAGTCAAGGCTTTGATGTTCTCATTCAAAATATCCATATAGTTCTTCACCATGTCATGGATATTCGAAGCAGAAGATTCATAGCCAGCTTGATCAATGACACCAGTACTAGAAGGAAAAACTTCATTAGGACGTTCCTGATAAGGAGGTGCTGCCTTCTGATATTCATTTGCATGGCTCTGATTAGGTGCATATTGAGGCACCCCTGAATCGGCCCTGATGAAAGGTGGTTGCGCTGCAACGTTATGAAAGATTGGTTGTATAACTTGTTGAATGGGAGGCACTGGTGCATAGCTATACACTAATCTAACACCATTAGTGTAATTGCTCCGAGGAAAATTTGTGCCATCGGCAATGGGTCCTGGAGCATATTGGGACTGCTGCCCTTCCGCCATAGCCACCACCTCCTGTGTGGAAATCATAGAACTTTCAATATCCAACACTCTGGTAGTAGCTTCCTCCAAGGTGCGAGGGTTTGACTGTCTGACAGCAATTTGGATTGCATATCTGAGTCCTTTCAGGTAAAGAGACACAACCCAATCATCAGGTGGCTTATTGGTTCTGAACTGTCTAACCCATTCCTTGATACGCCAAGTATATTGTTTAAGGGTCTCATAATTCTCTCGACGGTTGCTAGTCAAAGCATAGATCAGGTGGTCACAAGACATAGGTATATGAAACTCACTCAGAAATGTGGAGATAAAATTCTCCATGTTATTAATAGAGAGAGGCTCTAGCGAATAATACCAGTCACTAGTGCCGCCACATAGAGTGCCACTGAACAACAGCATCTAGTGGCCCTCATCAGTTATCCTGTTAACAGAACAGGATCTGTAAAAGTTATTCACGTGCTTCTCAGGGTCTTCCTGTATAGTGGCCCAAAATTGTGCCATAGGCTATGTCAACGATTCTTGTTTTGTAACAGTAGGCAATACATTAATGGCCTGAGCCCCTTGTCTAACATTAGGAGAATCGGCCATTTCAGCTACTGTGGAACTTACAGAAAGATTTTCAGAAAATCCATTCGAGAAATGTTCAGATGAGTGTATAGAGAGACTGTCAGTTCTAGAACCAGAAGTTTTTGATGGTTTGTCAAGAATTTTCTCAAAAGCTTTCTCAGAATCCCTATTGAAACCATCTGTGATATCTTCTTCAAGATGCTCATCAAGATCCTCTCTATCTTAACTATCCGACTTAATTGTGTCAAGTTTAGTATGATCAGCAGAAGGTGTTCTCTCGAAAGGCTGACTCTCAAGAGAAGAACCAGGTTCATTAACGGAATCAAAACAGAATTGCAACTCCGACAGACCCAGGCTTCCAACCGAGTCCTTGTAGGATATCCTTGGCTAAAAACAAGTGTTAATCTTGCTCTAAACTCTTCAAGAGATCTTGGTGGCCTAGTTGTAGAGTCCGATTGATGGCAGACATCAACACGACTTACCATTAGAGAAATCATTAAAATGGAATGTAATTGTATAGGCCAGATAAGACTTATCTGCACTAACCGAAATCCGAAAGGACACAATATAGCATCCTCCTGGTGGACGCACCAATGTTGGAATTAATCTAGGCCCGATTCTTCTAGGCACTGAGCAAACAGAACACAACTCACCTACCCGGATCTAATTCAAAGTCCACAAAGATCACTCTAGAATGTTCACTATCAATACATTCCAAGCAACACAGACTGACAACGATTAACAAAGAGGTCCCTTCAACGAACTGATTTCCAATTATCAGGAATCAGTGTCAGGACCTTTACGTTGTTAATACACTATCAATGTTGATCTGACAAATTTAAACATTCTTCATACAAGATATTCAATCTGATACAATTTGATCACACAACAATTCTTATTGAATGGATGTTATAGAGAGAAGTAATTATAGCATCTATCAGCACAACTATAAGCAACAAAAATGGCATAGACACTGTCTGCAAAACATGGCACAAACTGAACTTTCATCATTGTACTGACAAGAAAACCAAGCGAGGACACATAAGATCAGAAATCCTCGCTCTCTCTTACTCCCTAACGTCTCTTGTCACATATGAAGGCACAAGCGCCTGTATATACTTCCCTCACGCATGAGGGGAAAAAGATCTCAAACGCTACCAACCATGGAACGGCTGCAAAACCGCCCTACCTAGCGACGTCTACCAATTCACATCTTAATCCAAAAAGGGACTCACAACTTAAGGGCATGTCCTTTACTAGAAATATGACCACGCTCCCAACAGCTTCTCGCGCATTCAAACATTATCTGCTTTCAGCATTGTCAATCTTGCTTCACTAGCAGCTTGGTTTTCCTTCATTATCTCTTCTTCAATAGCTCCTCTAATTCTGCCAGTAAGGGTCTTCATAAGTTGTGCCTTCAACAAGGGGTCCTCTCAATCCATGCATCGACCCACTTAATGTCAACACACTTGGCAGTTAGCCATTGTTCACAACATCAGCAGATGACACCGTAATCGATGTCTACAGTCGAACACCTTGCAGTGTACTGTCACCAGTATCATAGAGCACGCATTGTGCATCAATAGGGGTACCAGGAACTGACCATTCCACAGCAATGGCATTCTTATCAACAACAACAACGGTACCCACAGGCTTCGCAAGAGTAGCATCCTTTGACTGATGAAGCACCTCTTCCGTCAGATACTGCAACCCGTCACAGACCTCATCAAGTGTCTTTATAAACCCAGGTGGTCCTAGGTTTCTAGCACCAGCATCAATCTGTTCAGGCTCAGCAGTTCTCGGTGTAAAAAGACCTTTTGGAGTCCGGGACCTCCTTAGTTAGATTTGTAGTGATACTTACTGGTTCGAGGTTAGGGGCCTCGTGAGGGTCAGCACCATCAAAAGAGTCATTGTCAGCCATATCATCGTCGACATCCACCACATTATCAGAGAAATGCGCATCGGCCTCATCATCAAAAAGGCGTTAGGCCACGTTTGCATCATGAACCGGGGTGCTCACATCTAAGTACCTATCAGGATCATCTTCAACCACAGCTTTTGGCTCTGTGATCTTCCGTTTGGCTCATGTTCTTGACTGAACTAGTAACCTCCTCTTGGCCATTGATTTCATACGGGACTTCCACGGCAGACTGTCATCTTTATTTGAACAACATCATGCCCCTTAGTACCTGTCAGATTACATTCAGAATCTATAACAGAGATAGAATCAGACCCAATGACATGAAACACAAGCAGATTTAACCAGACCACCACCACCTTATTAATTGGCAGGGCAAACTCCAATCGCTTGCTCTTCCCGGTCACAAAGTGGCTGGTGTCGTGTTTAATCCATTCAAGTGTCCACTCTATCCAATTCATCACAATGCTATTATAGACCTTGATAGCAGCTTGGACCAAGGCCCCACTCAAGAACTTGGGGTGTACCCGCCATGTGAGCACCTCAACAACCCAATTCAGGAATAACATTAGGTTGGTATATTGGCATTTTTCCAAAGCAAAGCCAGACTCAAGGGTTGGTTTCTCACCACCGAAATAGTCTTTCAATGCCTCGGACTCCCTTGCATCATCCAACCTCTTCTTCACTGGTTCACCATAGGAAGGGAGCTTCAAAGCATCAACCACCCAACGGTGTGAGGACCCTTACTCATCCATCTGTGGTTTGTAACGTCCAATTTGTTTGATCAGAACTTTTGACAAGGGGTTCAACCACCTGCAACAAAACATTAAGCCATGATTGTGTAGCAAAAGCCAACAACCCAGTAGCTTTCAATGTCAGCCAGCCTTTGCCAGACACATAATCCACAAACTTGCCCGGATCTCGTTTTGCCATAGCTGAATCCATTCCTTACTCTACCTTGTGCAGAGAGTGATCTACTAGAATAGTGGGAATGAGGAGACCTCCGTAAACACAAAGGAGCTTGTTTTCACATCAACCCAGACATTCCAAATCTAGAAAATACATTTTGATGTGACAGGCACGCCGTAGTACTCGTAAACGTGTGAAGAGATCTCCATCATTCATGCACATCATATATTTAAAGTGCGAGCTGTGGACACCTGTCCTAGCTATGAAATACAATACACAGGTCATCCTTAAATGTCTAAGGGCAACAACCCTTAAGTTTACAATTCAATGGCCTGGTAAAACTAGCAATAGGTAACACTATCAGGGGAAACTTTATCCAAAAAGTTGGTAGAAAAAGAGGCCTTTTTCTCCTTCAACAGTGTAAGGGGGGCTCTAGGAGAAGTAAGGGGCAAGTAGAGTGAGGGGGTGAGGTGTATTAGATTGTGAGAGTGATTAGGATGAGTTTGATGGTGAAGTAAGAGTGTAGGAGGCCGCTCAATTCTAGATGTAAAATTGCCTAGAAGCCATGTGGCAAAGTAGGTGGCACAAGGTTTAGACTTGGCCTTATAAACAAATGGAATTACATTGTCACAACTTGGGAATTCACCCCAAGTGCATTCATTCTATGGTAGAGGGTTAGTATATGTCCATCTTATCTTGCATAATATCCATCAATTCCTAGGCCCTTTTTTTTCTAGAGGTTGGCCATCCTCAATCGTGGTGAAAAAGGGTCAATAGGGTGATCAGTCCCTTGGCCTTGTCCCAATTCTTTATAGACTTCTCTAAGCCTTCATTATAGACTTAGAAATAAGCCTTCTTTATAGACTCCTCTGAGCCTTCATTGTAGACTTTAAAATAAGCCT
This sequence comes from Diphasiastrum complanatum, assembly GCA_029204225.1. NCBI lineage: Eukaryota > Viridiplantae > Streptophyta > Lycopodiopsida > Lycopodiales > Lycopodiaceae > Diphasiastrum > Diphasiastrum complanatum. The sequence continues at coordinate 29,956,448 of CM055113.1, read as the reverse complement.
TCTTTGTTTATAGTCTTAAGTTTAAAAAGCTTCTTTTTTCGATTCTTGTCCTTCAGGTACTTTCTTGAGTTCCTACACATACCCTCAAAGAGAGGTCAGTCCTTAAGCCTAGAACGCTTCTTATTCTTGTTCTTGTCCTTCAGACACTTTCTTGAGTACCTGCACATACCTTCAAAGAAAGGTCAATGTTCATACCATTAGACATGGCTCATAGAAGGGTCCTTAGTTCTACATATAGTAATATCTGCACACTCAAATCATTAGAGCAATAAGTTCATTCAATATAATGAAAAGGCAACAATGGCCAAAATGGCCCATGAAATTTGAAAGTTAACTCAATAAATGCCATTGTGACCACCCTATGATTAATTCATATTTTCACCCTACTAAATATATGGCCAAAACCCCCTTTTCACCTTACTAAACATAGCATAAACCCTTGCTAGACTAGACACTAACTCATGTTACACCCATGGTTTAAATGCCACATAGGACTGAATAGTGATTTAATTAAAATGAATTAAATCACTAAGTGAGTGAAAAAAGAGGCTCTTTTTTAGTTCAAAAAGGCCCTAATGGCCTGAGGGCGCGAGCTTGAGGGCCCAAGGCTTTAAATCAGGGGAGGCCCAAGGATGGGGCCCTTCCCGGCGAAAAGCAGTTTAAAAAGATTTAGACCTTTTTGAACTTTCAAGAATTACCTTTTTCTTTCTACATTTTTACCATGCAACCAATGAGGCTGCAAATCTTGCACAGAAGACTGATGGCATGGATACGCCAATGGTTGCTCCTGACGTAGGGGTAGGAGTAGCGACATTTATAACAACAGTTTAGATTATCACCGGAGCTATTGCTACCAAAGTTGTGATCTTTGTTCTATAAGCAGAAAGAGGACAAACACGCCTCTGAAACAAGCTAATTGATCTACAAAACATCACTTTTGCTCCAAAAATCTTACCTTATAGTTGCTTGATTCTCAAGACTTCAACAGAACCGAGCACTAGAATCAAAATCCACAGTGAAGGGGCAAGCAATCAGAGGGATGAAAAAGAAATTGATCGATCTAAATAACATTGAATTACAGCTTATTCCTGCATTGCTTCCACATCCATAAGCATTTATAGAGAAAGACTTAAGAGGCACATAGAGCATGCTGTCTCATTCGAGCCGCACCAATCATATCTTGCCACGAGGTACCAGATTTGTCTAGCATAGATTATGGTCAGTTTTAGAAGATAAACTCTCAAACCCTGGTGCATTTATTCATAGGAAAAAGTAATAGGTACATTGATGAAAAAGATATATACACCCCGAAGGGGAAGTTTAAACAAAAGTAGGCTCAAACAAGAGCGAAGATTGCATTCGGTTCACAAGATTTTTTCAATAGTTTTTACAATAAGTGAAATTTTTTTACATAAGGTAATTTTATTGTTGGTAAAAACATCTGTCAATTTACCTCTGCTAAAACATTTATTCTAAATATGCTAAATACACTGCAAATTTTTTATTTTTTCTTCTTACTGGATCCGAGCTGGGTGCTGGATAGATGCATGGCACCTCGACCTCGTTAGGGGTTTGGGCGGTTTGTTTGTTGGATCTTGCGGTGCATTATCTTGCTGGATAGATTCATTGCACCTGGACCTCATTAGGGGTTTGGGCGGTTTGTTTGTTGGATCTTGCTATTGGCTTGAAAAGTCTTTCGATAGTTGCTATGTTTTGCAGTAGAAACGTTATAATATATGTGGGTTTGGCGTGTGGAAGCATATATAACCTCTCATGAGCGTTTCCTTCAGAGCGTTTATTGCTCTGTAAGTTGCTTGATTGATTCCCTTTATTCAACCTGCTTCGTGGGTGAAGTGACTGCGTTGTTTTCGTTACAATTCAACTCTGAATTGAGTTTTTCGGTGTCTTTCATTGAAACTACTTCGTGGCTGAAGTGACTGTATTGTTTTTCTTTATAATTTACCTCTGCGTTGAGTTTTCTTTTTGTTTCTTGAAGTCAAGTTCCTGCTACTTGGGATTTTAGTTTATCCAACGCGCTTTCCAGTGGACTTTGTAGTATCTGCAGGGTTCCGAAATTGAACAAGGTTTGGGACGATTTCTGAGGTTGAGTGTTTGGATATTTTTTTCACATCGAACAAGAAGTCATGACATTTTGGAGATCTATGATTGAGCAGCTGATGCCATTCACAGAGAAGACTACAGAAATTTCTGCAAAACCTCGCCTTTCTTCTCCTGGAAACGGCTCATTGAAATCGTATTCTGATAGCTTGGATGATCTTTTGTTGCCTAAAGAGCTCTATTCATCTGAAGGAATAGTCAGCCTTAATGCTCGTGAAGAAGAATCCTCATCCGTAGTCTTCGCAGCAGATGAAGGAGATCACGATCATATAGCGAATTTGAAGTTAGAAATACAAGCCATGATTTGGGCGCTCCAGTCTAAAGATGATGCAATTGCTTTTCTGAACCAAAAGCTGCAACAAACGCAGACAGAAGCGATTCTCTATCAAGAGAAGACATCAGCATTGACATCCGAGAATCTTAATTTAAGGATAAAGGATGAAGCAAGCCACGCTAGACAAAAGGTGCTGGAGAAGAATCTGGAGCAACTGATGCGCAGGCAGAGCATCCTGGAGGATGCAGAAGAGAGGCTCTGCACACAGCTTGCAGATGTGGAAGTTGAGACCTTCGAGCAAATTCACGAATACAAAGCTGAGCTGAGCAAGCTTACCTCTGAGCTTCAACAGAAGGAAGCTCTAATTACTTCACTTTCAGCTGAAATTGAAAGCACGCGTGCCATCCAAAAAGCATCCGTTAGCGCTGAAACCAATTCATCTCTGCAGCTCGCAGAGGCCAAATCGCAGCTGGAATCTCTTCATAGAAAGCACTCAGAGACTTCAGCATCTGTTCATATTGCAGAAAGGGAGATCGTAGAGCTAAAGAGAACCATTGATACACTCAAAGCTGAAAGGCTCAGATTAGATTCTGCAAAGCAAACCCAAGTCAATTTGTTACAGAAAGCTCAAAAGGATTTGGAGTCCCTGCGACGAAGACAGTATCCTATTCAAATTGAAGCTGCAGAAATGCTCTTCAACCTTAAGTCTGCAAGTCCATTGCTGCTGGGCGCTTCAACATGCCGTGCCTAGATTATGGTTTTTTGATCTACCTAGTACGTTATAAACCTCAAGTTGCTTGTCTGACTATATTTTTTCCCTCAAAAAGCTCAAGCTAGTTCTCTTAGGGCTCTTCATCATCCAGACTCATTTTTCTCATTCTTATGAATACAAGATCATTCACAGGCAACCTCGGATTATTCCTAATCTCATGCCAGTCGGGATTGTGATTAGTGATAGTTTATGGTAAGAACACACTTTTATTACAAACTTTTATCCTGGTGTCAATAATTTGATTATGAATTATTTTATAACCAGCATAGAACCATGGAGGTACAAAAAAGAAAACATTGATTTTATGTCTCTGAAGTAAGCAAAACTATTTTGTGTTTTCACAAGTCTTATGGTTAGAACTCTTGAATTGCTATTTTTTATAATTTTTGAAAAGAATATGAATGAGGTTCAGCAATGATTCATTCCAATTGTCGACTCTTCTTTAAGAACGTTATAGATCAAAATGTAGACATTTGTCTCTAACTAGTAGCTAAGGGATCTAAAATTAAGTTGATGATTCATAGTGTTAATAATCTACCATGTATTGCAAAGTGAAGCTTTTACTCAAGATGAATACTCAATGCATAGAATAACTTTTACCAAACATATCTCTCTCTCTCTCTCTCTCTCTCTCTCTCTCTCTCTCTCTCTCTCTCTCTCTCTCTCACACACACACACACACACACACACATGAAGAAGAAAGGAATGCTAACGGGTGGGGAATAGAAGATTGGTAAAGGTATCAAAAGTTATCTTTATGATAGAACATCTACTTTATGTAAATGCTTCACATGACAAGTTTGCATTGGCTTGCCTCTTTTAAAAGGCACATGGGGATGAAACCAAGCAAGGATCTAGTGTGGTGGACAATTAGCTCATTTCCTTTATCAATGTTGGCCATCTAATCGAGGGCTTTTATTTGACCATCCTTTCTAAAATAGCACATATATGATATCCCAATGGCAATTCCCAATGGCAAGGCAAAAGGCAAGATCCATATGTCAGTAAGTATGTAGTGTACCAACGGGTCAATCCTACGAGAAGGTCAAAACTAGGAAAAACTATGATAAGAGAACACTCTCCCTTAAGCTTAAATGTGATAGGACTGAAAAACAATAAGTTGTAGCAATGTTTGGAGTGTCCAAAAGATGTTACACATTTTTTTGCTACTACTTACTTGACTCACACTCAAGCACACCAACAAACCACTTGACATACACGCTCAAGTTCTGGTTTGACAACAAAAAGTATCAAGCAAACACAATGCTCACATAAAGTCATTTGACCTATTTTCGATTAGACACAAGTGGACCACATGAGTGACACTACTCAAACTGAGGAAATCTCACTGCCACCAGGAGACTACCATCCTCCATCTGACTAGGCTGACATCCAATCAGACACTTACAAGCACACACCAATAAAGTGATATCAATGATCAACCAAGGCTCTCAACCTGAGAAAATCTTACTACCACCATAAGACTATACCCTCACCAGATAAACAACTAGTAGATATAATTAACAAGTGACTTAGCTACTTTGTTTTTGATGTAGCATATGCATAATCAACAAAACTCCAACTTTGATCCAGACTCCCATGACAAGGTAACATGCAAGCACATACATTCATGCAAACCAACGTGCCAAATGAAAGCTCAAATTTCATGTTTCTTTCTCTTGAGATGTTATGTCAAATGTCATTTATGAGATGATTCTTCAATATGAGTATGAATATTAGATTTATAGTTGAATCAACCCTTGAAGTTGCATAAACTTGAAGCAGGAAAATGTCTGTAGATTGTTTTTGAGCCTATGTTAAACTAGAGTGAGAGAGAGGTGGTGTGTCTGTTGTAAAGTTACCTTTACAAGCTTTACTTTCGGCGCCACCGGCGCCAGCATTGTCCCCGGCGCCATCAGTGCCCCTGCTGCTCCCTGCACCACCAGCGCAGGCGCCGCTCCCGGCACCACTATGACCAGAATCCAATCGGCACCAAGTTCCTATGGCTGAAAATCTTTGATCGGTTCTAGCGACGTCCAGAGAGCTCAGATCGATGTGCAATCACCTCACACGATCTAGGCATGATTAAAGGAAGTCTGGGGATCAATAAATTCTAGAGAGAGAAAATGACTTTCTAGAGAGAAAATGTGCTTTACCAGCCTGGGTAGAGTACTTGGTATGAGGGGAGGTGGCGAATCGCACCAATACTATAGGGGAGTTCAGGTTGCGACTCAGGGTGAGCTCCAACCAAGTCTCAGCCTCTCTTGCTGGAATGTTGTCCTGGCACTCGCCTTGGCATGCCAGTGCCCCGGAGACTAGGGTCGGTCACACACTTGAAATGTAACCTTCTCAGATTTATCAATAAAGTGGGATTTTTCTCAAACTGACTCTAATTACCTTCTAGGTTTCAGTGTTCGGTAAAAGCGCCAGTTGTAAGGCTGCTTCAAACTTTAATCTGGCACATAGCTGAGGGTCGTCGGGACCATTCGGTCCGTGGCGCCAACGGTATGCTGTCGGGACTATTTGGTTCAGGAACTGGTTGTCTCCATATCTGTCGTGGCCTGTGGTTCTGAGTGTTCCTTGCATGAACGTGAATGGGTTAAGCTCTTGGGGAACGGGCTTTAACCTGTCAACTGAGTTGGATGGCTTGCTTGGGTGGAAGTTACCTGTTTATGGCTGTCCAGTTTGGCGTGGTGCCAGGTTGGCTTCCAGCGCTCGTGACGAAGCTTCCAGTTGGTTAAGTCTGATGTAAGTTAGACCACTTACTTGGAATAGATGTTACTCGTTTGTAACGAAGCTTCGAGTGGGTTAAGTTTGATGTATGTCGAGCGGCTTGCTTGGGGGGAAGTCACCCACATCGGGACCCCCGTTCTGGCATGGCGCCAGGTTGGATCTCAATGTTGGTTTTTGAACTTTCAGTTGGTTAAGTCTGATCGTTGTTGGCCAGTTGGCTGCTTGTATGTCAAGTGGGTTTGGACGGCAAGAGTTGAAGGCTGGGAGGCTAAGTCGTGGTTCCCGGCTCCCTTTGGGATGCCTGCGCTACATGTGGTATCAGAGCCGACTGGCTGGTCAGCTATGCGGATCTCACGGAAATGGCCATGATTTGAGGTTCATCAGGACAACTGTTGTGCAAGGTGCTACCCACAGTGTAAGCACAGGTGTGTCCACGGTCGAGGTGGTCTGTAGAACGGAGAACTTGATGAGTCAAGGTGTTGCCCTTGAGGTGTAAGCACGGTCAGTTCTCGCGGTTCGGGCCTGGCGCTGTCTGCACGTAGGATAGTGTGCTGCCATTAGGTTGGTGTAAGCATGGTCTGTGCATTGTGGGGTGCGAGGCGACATATTCGAACTGTACAAGTTAACCATTGATACAGAGATGCTACTTGAATTCGGGTGTAAAGCATGGGTGGTTAGCTGCCGGTGCGGGATAGCTGCCGATCGTTTAGCTATAAGGGCTATCGACCAAAAGGTGGTGGGGCGTGACTGAGGCAATGTGCTGCTTAATGGTGAAAGCACGGATAGTTAAATGGGTGTTCTCTGGGGGCTAATTCTGTGATCGATTTGTATGGGCACGGCCAGGCAAAGGTCCTTTGGCAGGACTATCTCAAAGGGGGACCTTGTCTTTGTTACCTGTTAGTAAACATGCCTGAGTGTCTTGCTTGTATGTATTCATGGTGATTCTTAGTACTCATGCTTTGTGTGGTTTGCATGATTGCTTGTGATACAAGGAGCTGATGGCTCGAGAAGGCACCTTTCTTTTGAAGGCTGATACCATCAAACAAAGAGGACAACAGAATCTGTGGGGCGGATTTGCAGTTCAAGTACTAGCACGGGAACGGCAACGAAACGACTCGATGTTTACAAAGGATGGATGGCTAGCCTGTTACTTGGGTTAGTTTCATTTGCGACAATGCCCACCAGATGCAAGCAAGAAGTCAAAAGTTGGAAAGGGCAATTTCAGGGGAGATCTTCTATGGAGAAGTGGGTCTTCATTTGGGATGGCTACTTTCGAAACTGAAACTCACTGAGCATTGGTGATATCCATTGTCAGTTGGGTTTTTCCTCAAAGGGGAAAGACTAGGATCCTCTTCAGAGATTGGCAACAAGTTGGATCAAGCCATAATCCTAGTAGATGGGAAGCACAGTGTTGGAAAGGCTTTTTGTCTGAGAACTCTACTCTAAGTCCGGTCAGCTACTTTTATAAGTGCAGGGGAACTGTCACACACACCTCTCTCTTGGGGCAAATTTTGAATGAAAGTTGATCAAAATGGGGGCAAATTCAAGCTAACCTAGCCATACTCACGCGAGGAGACTGGCGAACTTTGCACCTAATAAGTTGACAAGTTTTTGGTGGAAGGGAAAGCTTGTTATAGGTTTTCTCTGGACCAGCAATGATGAGACGAGAGACTTGGTACTTCGAACGGACGCTAAGGGACAGTTCGTGTTGAGATCGGACTAGTGCAAACTCTGGGTGCATGTGTCTGATTCAAAGAGAGCTACTTGAAGCCAAGCTAGATGTACACTTCTTGTTTTGACTGTGAGGCAACTGACCAGTGATGGAATTGTGAAAGTCAAGTTTTGTGCGACGAACATGGCGCTTCAAACGAACGCAAAGAGATAGTTCGTATGTGGATCAAACTGGTGTGACCCCTTAGCTCTCCATGAGGTCAATAGTTACATTTGGATTGATTCAAAGACAGCTACTTCAAGCTAAGTGAGAGGTGCATTGCGGAGTACTCAATATTTGCCTACCTCAAAGAGCCAAAAAAGAAAATTATCAAGATCAAGCTGGGACAAGGACAGAAATCAAGGTGCAGAAGCAACAAGGCACGAAGTGGACCATAAAGTGGGCAATCAAACGATAAATCCTTTGGCTCAGGGAGCCCTGATACCTGTGCAAGAACTGATCAAATCTGGAGCTCAGGGAGCTCAACACAAAGTGCATCAAGGACAAATCAGGAGCTCAAAGGAGTTCCAAAGTCGAAAGTCAGAAGCGACAGGGGCGATTCAAAGAAACGCCTCTGTCACCAGTTAATAAGGTTCTTGGGTTTTATGAAAGCGATATAAAATCTACGCTTTTCCCAAACAAAGTGATATTTTCAAGTTAAGTAATTTTTCAGTACAAAGAGCTGAGCCTCCGACTTGTGGTGTGCCAGCTTCAATGTTAATAAAAAGTGGCCAGTAAATTGAGTACTGTGCCAAGTAGATCAAATAATTGGGAGGCACCTTTACTTTAATCTGACATTTGATGAGGACATCAGATTTTATAAAGGTGGGGTGGATGTTGTAAAGTTACCTTTACAAGCTTTACTTCCGGCGCCAGCATTGTCCCCAGTGCCAGCAGCGCCCTTGCTGCTCCCGGCACCACTCCCGGCCCCATCGTGACCAAAATCTAGCCGGCGCCAAGTTCCTATGGCTAAAAATCTTTGATCGATTCTAGCGAAGTCCAGAGAGCTCAGATCGATGTGCAATCACCTCACACGATCTAGGCATGATTAAAGGAAGTCTAGGGATCAATAAATTCTAGAGAGAGAAAATGTGCTTTACCAGGCTGGGTAGAGTACTTGGTATGAGGGGAGGTGGCGAATCGCACCAATACTATAGGGGAGTGCGGGTTGCGACTCAGGGCGAGCTCCAACCAAGTCTCAGCCTCCCTTGCTAAAATGTTGTCCTGGCACTCGCCTTGGCATGCCAGCGCCCCGGAGACTAGGGTCGGTCACACACTTGAAATGTAACCTTCTCAGATTTATCAATAAAGTGGGATTTTTCTCAAACTGACTCTGATTACCTTCTGGGTTTCAGTGTTTGGTAAAAGTGCCAGTTGTAAGGCCGCTTCAAACTTTTTGATTTGGCACATAGCTGAGGGTCGTATCCCGGGACGCCAACGGTATGCCGTTAGGACCATTTGGTCCGTGGCGCCAGTGGTATGCTGTCGGGACCATTTGGTCCAGGAACTGGTTGTCTCCATATCTGTCACGGCTTGCGAATCTGAGTGTTCCTTGCATGAATGTGAATGGGTTAAGCTCTTGGGGAACGGGCTCTAACCTGTCGGCTGAGTTGGACGGCTTGCTTGGGTGGAAGTACCACATGTAGCACAGGCATCCCAAAGGGAGCCGGGAACCATGACTTAGCTTCCCAGCCTTCAACTCTTGCCGTCCAACCCCACTTGACATCCAAGCAACCAACTCGCCATCAACGATTAGACTTAACCAACTGGAAGTTTAGAAACCAACATTGAGAACCAACATGGCGCCATGCCAGATCGAGGGTCCCGATGTGGGTGACTTCCCTCCAAGTAAGCCGTCCGACATACATCAAACTTAACAAACTCGAAGCTTCGTTACAAATGAGTAACATACATTCCAAGCAAGTGGTCTGACTTACATCAGACTTAATCAACTGAAAGCTTCGTCACGAGCGTTGGAAGCCAACCTGGCGCCACGCCAGACTGGACAGCCATAAACATGTAACTTCCACCCAAGCAAGCCATCCAACTCAGTCGACAAATTAGAGCCCGTTCCCCAAGAGCTTAACCCATTCACGTTCATGCAAGGAACACTTAGAACCACAAGCCGCAACAGATATGGGGACAACCAGTTCCAGGACCAAATGGTCCCGACAGCATACCGTTGGCGCCACGGACCGAATGGTCCCGACGGCATACCGTTGGTGTCCTGGGATACGACCCTCACCTATGTGCCAGATTAAAAAGTTTGAAGCAGCCTTACAACTGGCGCTTTTACCAAACACTGAAACCCAGAAGGTAATCAGAGTCAGTTTGAGGAAAATCCCACTTTATTGATAAATCTAAGAAGGTTACATTTCAAGTGTGTGACCGACCCTAGTCTCCGGGGCGCTGGCATGCCAAGGCGAGTGTCAGGACAACATTCTAGCAAGGGAGGCTGAGACTCGGTTGGAGCTCGCCCTGAGTCACAACCCGCACTCCCCTATAGTATTGGTGGGATTCGGCACCTCCCCTCGTACCAAGTGCTCTACCCAGGCTGGTAAAGTACGTTTTCTCTCTCTAGAATTTTCACTCTCTAGAAAGTCATTTTCTCTCTCTAGAATTTATTGATCCCCATGATTCCTTTAATCATGTCTAGATCATGTGAGGTGATTGCACATCGATCTAAGCTCTCTGGACTTCGCTAGAATCGCTCAAAGATTTTCAGCCATAGGAACTTGGTGCCGGCTGGATTTTGGTCACAGGGGCGCCTGGAGCAACAGGGGCGCTGCTGGCGCCGGGGACAATGCTGGCGCCAGTGCCGCCGGAAGTAAAGCTTGTAAAGGTAGCTTTACAACATTACCTATTTATGGCTGTCCAGTCTGGCATGGCGCCAGGTTGGCTTCCAGGGCTCGTGACGAAGCTTCCAGTTGGTTAAGTCTGATGTAAGTCGTCTGACCACTTGCTTGGAATGGATGTTACTTGTTTGTAACAAAGCTTCGAGTTGGTGAAGTTTGATGTATGTCGGGCGGCTTGCTTGGAGGGAAGTCACCCACATCGAGACCCCCGTTCTGGCATGGCACCAAGTTGGATCTCAATGTTGGTTTCTGAATTTCCAGTTGGTTAAGTCTGATCATTGTTGGCGAGTTGGCTGCTTGTATGTCAAGTGGGTTTGGACGGCAAGAGTTGAAGGCTGGGAAGCTAAGTCGTGGTTCCCGGCTCCCTTTGGGATGCCTGCGCTACAGTGTCCCTAGGATGTCATGAGAGTATCCTAGACAGGTTTTGCTTCCTTCGGTTTGATTGGACAATATAGTCACACTTACTTAAAGACATTTTGATATCGAGCTCCATGTGCTTGAAAGATAGGATGTCTATGGATATTCGTGTCTTAAGTCAAGTATGAGAGTAAGTCAAGTTCTAAGATCATTATGGTGCCTTGATGTGTTTTTTCAATTTCCCTTACAAAGATGAGAATGTGTGTTGGTTTTCAAACTCATGATGATTTATACAACAATTAGTGAGTCATGGAGCAGCCAGAATTTGTAAAGGGAGGTGATGCATGAGACATTTTTAATGAATTCTACTTAATTCATATGGATGTGTGTAAGGGAAAGCTCCTCTAGATCCTGCTTACAAGACAAAACACAAGAGAAAACACTATGGAATAGACCATAGAACCAAGTAGAAGCAACTGATCAATCTTTGGAAGCTTCACCCACGAGCCACTGATTAGGAAGCAAGAGTAGAGTGAGAGAACCTGACAATGAATCGCTGGCAATGAATCACCAAATGAATGAGGTAGTAGCATGAGTTTCCAAGGCTCATATAGCAAGCCACCCTATGCATGCAATCATGCAAGGCCTAAATCCCCAAATTAAGAAATTTCATTGCTATTGATACTCTACACATGCATTGACTGTCTTAAACCATGTACTAATTCCAAATAGTGTGTCTGGGCCTCACAAGGCTATTAGTTACTTTACGAGTCTCGTCCAATATGATGTGGCATAACCAATAATCTCGAGCACTAGAGTACCATGTATCCAAGTCTAGGATTATACTGAATTCTATATTCAGGACATGGACATAACATTCTTCTCCCCTTGAACTGCTACTGTCCTCAGAAGCAGAACTTAGAGAAATTTTTCTTTATGCTATCAACTCTCTCCCACAAATCATCATCCTCAGTCCGAAGTTTCCATCGAATTAAGAACTAAGAGATAGAACGATTTCTCGATTGTTTTTCTCTGGTTCTGAGTACTTTCTCAGGTTCCAAACTTTACACTAAGCGATAAATCTTCCAGGTGGGATAGATCCTCATCAGATCCAACTGTATCACCTTCATGTATACTTAATTTTAACTGGCTCACATGAAAAACTGGGTGTGCAATAAATTTGCCTTGAAAATCTAGTTCATAAGCTAAAGAACCAAATTTTTGTATAACCCTAAATGATCCACAATGTCGAGTAGACAGTTTATAATGATTTCCGGTATGTAATGTCTTAGAATCTTTTGGTATTCTAAGATATACCTAGTCATCAACTTTAAATCTCTGGGAGATCTTGTTGAAATGGAAAAATAATCCATCTTGACTTTAGGCTTGCCACAAACATTGTACCATGCAAGTATGTTGTTTCATAAATGCAAATGCCAAGTTTGGCCTAGATAGAACTCGAGCTATATGGAGATGTCATATCTAGTTTGATGATTACAACTTGCATATAGATTGTAGACCTAGAAATAGCAATATTATGCTTGTAGAAACTTGTGGCATTTCACATGCATTAATTGTAAGTGATCCATAGTGACATGCAAGGCATGCACAAAGTGAAATGGACACATCCATGATGATTTGTACAATTCTAGTTAGAACTAGGACACTTGGTAAAAGTAGGTAGAGATACATGCATGAGATGTGACAAATGTCAAATAGACTCTAGTTTTCACTTTAGATGTCATTTAAAGTGGATGGATGTGGTTCTACCTCGAGCTACCTTAAACTCCATAATTATGTGTAGCTCTCCTCATAATTTTTGATGAAGAACCAAAGCTTTGTAGCTATCTCTTGCCATTTTGGATCCACAAAATTTTTGCTTGATATCTCTCTATCTTTCTCTCTCTAACTCGTGTTGAGGCTAATGCTAATACACTAATTTCTTGTACTTTTGCTCATTTATGATTAATTGCTATCATTCTCTGATGCTTAGCATGCTAGATTGTGGTTAAGCCATAACTTCTGTACTAGATCTTGCTATTCAATCTAGAATCAGGTTATTGTGCTAATCATAAAGCTTAATTAGATCTATCATACTTGTGGATCTTCCCCACATGTGTGAATTCTGGAAATTTTGTCAAATCTCTTAAGATTGGCATAGTTTTTAGCTCTATCTTGAGCACTCCAGATACTATCCTTACCCACTTGCAATATTTCTTGCATATCATGTAGGAAATTAGCAACCTTCTGGATCTTAATAGATTTTATCTCCACATTAACAAGATATCTAGGTTGAAAACTGTACATAAGTATAAAAGGACGAATTGGACGAAACAAGGAGTGAGCCTCTGGTCTTGCAGATGGACAACACCTCTATTCCATAAACTAGAAACTTTTTTTGGTTTTAGTTCTCCTGATCATCTTGAATCAGATGGCCATACCGAAAGGACTAATCAGACTCATGGAAGATATGTTGAGAGCAATCACGATACAAGATTTGTAAAAGCTTTCATAAATATCAATATATTTCTCATTTTTTGAGAATGTACATGTGTGTCCTGTATTTAACAATGGATGCTTTTTCTCATTGTCTCTATCTTTCTATATGCCCATAATTATTCACAGGGCATTACATCAAAAATGTATATATCTATTTAATCTATTATCTACAACTCAAAGTAATATGGATTATCTCCACCCTGCACTAGTGTCAGTTGTGGACTTGATTGGCCTCTCGTTTCCGCAGCTAAAATGGGTGTTGCATGATAATAAGTTCACCAACATCTGTTGACGAAGCTCATATATCTCATTCATTGAAAATGCTCGACATTTATACTGCAAATCCAAAAGAACCAAGTCAATTGACTTATCAAAAATCAAATCGAAATTAACTTAGTTAGGCCATTCACTAGTCTATTTACCTTTCGTATATCTGGAGCCCCAGATTGCATGATGTACCACTCTAAGAAGTCCTGTACATTGCGGATGGAGAACCATCCACAATTATGTCCATCATTTTGCTGAGCTGACTTCAATCACAAAACGTATAATAGGTTAGTTGTGCACTCTGAAAAAAACAGATCATATTACCTATCAGATACTTGATGAGAAATACTTCTTCTGCATCAACAATCTCCAGGTGGCTATTTACAGTGGCCCCGTCCGGCCTTGGCAAAAATGGCAACATTCTGCTATACATCACGTCCATTTCGGCATGGGTAGACTTTAAGGAGTTCATCTTTAAACAGATGGGATTAATGATCCCATTTGAATCTTCCCTAAGGGAGATTATATGCATACTCCAATGCTTATTGCAAACAAGAGATAATTAGTTAAACTAAAGGAATTACCATACCTATTAAAAATATTACTAGAATATATTCTATGTTTGGCAGTATGGAATAATAAAGACTTTGGTCTCCAAGGTTGTATGGAGAAGATATTTCATCGCCTTAGTTGGACTATGAAGGGTGTGTGCAAAAAAGGACAACACAACTCCAATGTCCTTACTATCATCGGATTTACATCTATTTACAAAATACATCAAACCAGCCTCCACAACTGAATATGATATATCTGAGGTCTTCTCCTTCAGGGCATCACAAAAGTCTTTATTTATGTGATTTACATAATTATTTGAGCTTAGACAAAAAGAAAATTGACCTCCTAGCTTATCAATTTCTTTGCCAACATACTCATAAAAAATTATGTACCTCTCATAATCCAAAAATGAATCTTTGGGATCAACAGGAAATCTTACACAAAGATCCTTATAAAAATCACCTATTAAACTTAAATCTAGATCCGATATTATTTTATCTGTAGTCGAGTTCATATCCTCGTTATTGTGGGATGGAATGGAGGGAATGGAAGATGAACTACTTGAATATTTAGGGGTGGTGGGAGGATAAGAAGGCATTGTAGACTAGTGTGATGGTCCAACCAAAGGACGAGAGATGTGAGGGGGAGATGCTGATTCGCTGAGTACCACGCTTTGCTTGGCAGGCCTGGTGGGCTTGGTCTGCTTCCTCCTTCTTCGTTGAGAAACAGGACCTCTCTCTGTAGGTGGTGGCCTAGAGGTGAAGCCACTCTTAAAGACCTGATCGTATGTACTCATTAGCCTCATGACAAGATGCATGTCCTGAGGCATGAGGGTAACTCTCTTAGCGTGCACTGTGCAAAGCGTGGAGTCCTCAAAGAATTTGACTTGAAAGTCCTCATAGGCAATATGGAGGGCTTCTAGGGCTGTTATGTTCCAGCGAACATCATGTGAGAGTGACCTTGTTACTAATCTCACAGACTTGTAGAAAGGAGCACGGGGAATCAGAAGATTCGTTGTCCTCTGAAGTCTCCTGATATCCCTTAACCATGGTCTTCTGGGCCGACCTACTCTCCTACCAGTGCCCACTGCCCTTTGTACAGGAGGGCGAGGAGGGGTGACAAATGTGGTAAGGAGTGTTGTCTGCTTGGTACGGGCCATTTCAAGCTAAGGTATCGATATGACGTGCCAACGAGAAGTAAAAACAGATATCCGACAGGGGAGGCGCGTGATGGCGATATGAGAGATGGCGTATCGCCACGATGCACGGGGGGGAATTTGTACTGGTATGTGGGTCCTTGGGCACGTGGTAGCGATATGCGTCTAACGAGGAGCGGAAGTGAATGAAGAAAGCTAAGGAGAGCTAGAGAACGAAGAAATCCGAAACTGAGATATGAGACTAAAACGTCCTTTTATACCTGTAGAACGTCCCATCATATTCACACGTGTGATGTGACGTCTCCCCTCCCCACACGTGTGGTCACGCGTGTCATCACACGGAGTTGTCACGTGTCAGGACATCAACGGTTCATACGATCATACAGCTGGCACGCACGTGTGAGGACATGTGGCGACATCTAGATCACACACGCGTCACAAGACGACTGGGTCGTACGATCGTACAGTTGGCATGCACGTGCAAGGACACATGTTAGGATCCGAAGTGTACACGTGTCATTCAAAATGATTTCACTGTCGTTTCCACACGTGTGCCAATTTTGACCGCACGTTACTTAGACACGTGTACGGTTCAGATGCTCTGTATTAGACTATATATATGAGTGTCATTTCTGGAATTCAATTTCACATATTGATTCCAGAAAACCGACCCGCTCCAAATCTGTGCGTACAATATCGCTACTACGTGCCCAGCAGAGAGTTCCATAGTTGCACTGATCCCCTGGCGCGTGGTTCCAATATTCATATTCGTGTACAGTGCATATCGCCATCACGCACCCACGATTACACCGTTTATGTCCCCCTGCTAACCGGCATGTCATATCGATATGGCCTCCTCTTCTACTATAAAGCTCTTAGTTCTTTCCTTGTTGATGCTGAGGTTAGTGACAGACAGGCCCATTTTTTGTCCTATTTCGATTTTCAGTTTGACATAGAGAGATTTGTTATTGAGCATAGAGAAATTTTTTCTAAACTGTACAAGGATTTTCATGAGTGCTTGCAACAGGGTACCCTTCTAATGGATGGCCTGAGATTTGTGCATTTCACAGATTTGACTCATGCTCATCCTAGTGCCAAGCAAAGGCATGATCGTAAGTTTACCAAACTTATCGATCAACTGTCTTTGTCATAATGGTGCAGAAAATCTTATTGGAAGATTCAGCTTGGCCATTCCCTCTAGGATAATAGGGAGTACTAAATCTGTGTATAACAAAAAAATCTTCCAGTAAACACTTTATTGTTTGATTAACAAAGTGTGTACCCCGGTCACTGACAGTCTCGATCGGACATCCAAATCGGATTATAATATTTTCATATAGAAACTTGGCCGTAGATTTCGCATTAGCAACTTTGATAGCTTTGGCTTCAACCCACTTGGTCATATAATCAGTTGCTATAATAATGTATCGGGCCTGAGATCCTTGCGCGACAGGATGAATAGGACCAATATAATCCAGTCCCCATTTTTCAAATGGTGCTTGCGATAAAACCGGATGCAAGGGTTCATAATTTTGTCGAGTAGGCCATCATGCTCACTGGCAGACATCACATGTGTGAAGAAAAAAAATTGTATCCTTATGAAGCGTAGGCCACCAACAACCTGATTGCAAAAGTTTGCGAACAGTAATATCTGTAGAGAAGTGTCCTCCACCCATGCCATCATGTGAAAACATGATGAAATCTGGTACTTCATGCAGTAAAACACATCTTCGTAAAATATTGTTTGATCCACGATGATACAATTGTCCTATAATTAATTGATAAGGTTGAGCCTTATGAATCAGTTGTCTCTTCTGTACTTTTGTCAAGGAGTTATTCGGTTGTCCTAGCATCAGGTACTCAACAATATCCGCTGCCCATTCCGGTACTGCTTCAACATAGAACAATGCAGCATCTGGCAGTTCATCATCCACTTCAGTATTAACTGGTGCGAATTCCATTCATGAAACGTGATTGGCTAGATAATTTTGCTTCCCCTTTCGAATCACAATGCGAAAGTCAAATTCAGTCAATAACAATAACCATCTTGCAATACGTCCAGTATTGCACGTCTTGTTTACCAAGTAAAGTAAGGCTGGTGATCCGTATAAAATGCAAAGTGCGTTTCCATGAGGTAGTGACGAAATTTTCGAATAGATAAAATCATGGCTAACGCCTCACGTTTTGTTGTTGAATAATTCTTCTCTGGATCAGTAAGCTGCGTCAAAATTGATCCAATGGCGTATTTTGAGGCATCCGTATGAACATGAAATTCTATCGTCCAATCTGGAAAACGCAGTATTGGTACTGAAGTTAATGCTTTTTTTAGTATATAGGTCGTGCTAAATCTACAGAAGATAATAAAAATTCAATAGTAGTTTGCATGACCCATAAACACATAAACTCCACGAATTGTTGTTGGCGGTGGCAATTCCACATCTGTGGCAATACCATGTCTCGATATCACATGTCCAAGCACAACTCCGTGGGAAACCCATATCTGACATTTTTCTGGATTTAGAGAAATCTGATATTTGCGGCATCTTTCAAATACTTTCTCCAATCGATTCAGGTGGTCTGTATCTGTACTATGGACTCCCAGGTCATCCAAGTAAATTTCAAAAAAAATTTGCAGATAAATTTTAAAAGCAAATTGCATTACTCTTTGGAATGAACTTGGTGCATTACAAAGTCCAAACAACATAACTTTGTAAGCATAGGTGCCCCATTCTGTTGCAAAAGCAGTTTTGTGGCGATCTGTAGGTGCAATTTTAACCTGTTTGTAACCACTAAATCCATCCAAGAAGGTATAAGCTTCTGCTCCATCAAGGCAATCCAAAATGCTTTTAGTGAAAGGTAACGGAAAGTGATCCTTCCACGTCACTTTGCTCAACGCTTTGAGATTCACACATATTCTCAATTTTCCATTCTTCTTAGGAACAATGACAATCGGTGAAATCCATTCAGTATGCTCGATCTCATAAATGAAATCGACATCAAACTGTCTTTCAAGTTCTTTCTTTATCAGATCCGCAACATTAGGATTACAGCGATAGAACTTTGTAACCTCTGGAACTGCATCAGGTACTAAAGGTATGGTATGGTAACATGTGGAATTCTTGATACTGTTCAGGATTAAGTTGTGATCCAACTTGTACAATCTTTTTCAGTTCTCCTGGTTCAGCAAGATTCATTAGCTGCATCCTAGTTGGGCCATCGTAAACCTCTTTCAATTCTGGCATGTGTTCTTTAGATTCACGATGCGCTTTAGGTAACATGATAACCACATCATCCAGTGTATAACGTTTAAAATATTCGGGCATATTATGATGGACTACGTCTACTTGTTCTTTTTCGAAAGGACTTGTCTTGGATCTTCGCTTATCCTTCTTAGCAGGAATCGATCATGGAGGTGATGACTTCTGAGAAGATAAACTCTTCTTCAAAGGTGAAGACTTCCTAGACGATGATGTCTTACTAGATTTCTGACTTGTAGAATCAGAGTTGACTTTTCCTTTGCCTTTATCCAATAAGGGTGGCACCTTCTTTGAATCAATCTTTCGAGGAAGATTTTCCCATTTCAAGACCGTATTATGATGTTGCTTAGCTTGTTTCTTCATCATTGATCATGTGATCCTGTCTTCTTTCAATATAACTGTTTTAGGTGGTTTTATCGTCGGTTCATCAGGAACATTACGCACTCCAAATCTGGTCGGATCCATATGATTGTTGGAGGGTTTGCGGATCTCAAGGCAACCCTAACCCTAGTTAATAAGTGAGAGGGATTTGGCACCCTGCGTGTGTAAGTCCAACCCGATGACCACATAGTTATTTGATTAATTAGAATGTTAATAAAAGGACTTTAGGCCTTTTTGAGGGACTGTTAATGTCACAGTGCCTAAATGTTAAGCTAGTGAATAAAGTTGGGTTTTCCTCCAATTTTGATGGTTCTCACACTTTTTTAAATTTGAATGAAAAGAGAGGCAAGACTGGACCAACAGGATTCAAAGGCCAAGGTCCTCCTCTCTACTATAAAAAGCAACCAACTCGAGTTGTTCCTGATGTTCATTTTCTCATTTCAATAAAGCACATTGGTTCTCTTTAGAAATGGATTGATGAATGTCCTTGCTCTTCCTCTCTTTTCCTCCATTTCTCATGCTTCCTTTATATTTGTTAATTGTTGGATTTGATCATTATTGGGATTGCTATTTCTTATGCTTTTTGTGAGAGAGAAAAAGAGAGAGAGAAGAGTAAGTTCTATCATTGTTGTGGATTTAGGGTTAATGGAAGTAGGGTTAATGGATGTAGTGTTAATGCTTAGTGTTAATGGGTGTTAGTGTTAGATCCTCCATTCATGTCAAAATCTGAAGCTATACTATCGCTCTCATGGGAACGAACCTATGTGTGACAACTAACTCCGTCTCTTTGATGCTAGATTGACTAGATCTTGGATTCAGGTTAGGTAAGGAAAGAAACCCACTACAATTTTGACGCCGTTGCCGGGGAGCTACGCCAATTTTTCAGTTTACAACATGTTTGGTTGATGGTTAGCTTGCATTAGGCATCTTGTCGTAGCATGAATAGTGCTAAATCTGCATTTTAGGGTTAGTTTGGGATTGAGAAAGCTATTCAGATCATCAATCTTAAGATCCATTTGGATCTGAGATATCAGAGAAAATAACAAAAATCGGTCCAATCTGTCAAATTTGGTCAAAAAGAGACAAAAAGCATCATCAAGGCTCAGAACTTTTTATCCTCTTTCAAGAAACCTTCGTCGAGCTGCAAACGCCTTCGGTTTTGCTTACAAAACCTTCAGTTTGAAAGGCGAAGAATAATTCCCAGCAGATTTTCAGAAACATCCAAAAAACCACCAAAAAAATATCAAAAATTATTAGAACCCTAAAAAATACAGAAAAAGAACCTTTGCTCGATTAACTGTGCTTAGATGTGATTCAGATCTATCTACTGCCAGGTCGACAAAGAATAATACCAAAAATAGAAAGCTTTTCAAAGGATTAGTTGTCATATTGTCATATTTTTACAAAATTATCAGTATTACTCTTAATCCTTCGCCAGAACCTTCGCCAGAACCTTCGCCAAGTTTTCAGAACATTTTATTTATAAAAAAATACTATTTTTAAATTCGACGAAGATTCATCTTGATCAGTTCACAAAAAATCTTGATTTTTACTCTCGTCAGATTACAAAAACTATATTTTCTTGTGTCAAAAACCTTCGTCCGGTTTTCCATAGTTTTATCTGTGTTAGATCTTTCATCTGAGAAGTCGGCGAAGTTTATTTCCCAAGAAATTGCCAAGAAAAGTGTTCAGAGAGTTTGTTTTCCAAAATAGCACTGTTGAACCTTCGCCGAGACAACCTTCGCCTAGAGAACCTTCGCCAGTCCTATTTTTAGTTTCTGATTTTCCAGATCAAGTCTCTGTCAAAATTTGAATCAAATCTGATATATTCTGAATTGGATTTTGAGAGATTTATCATTTTTGAGAAGTATCGATTGATCGAATTTCGGAAAGTTTTTCATCATATAGAATCAGATTTTTGAAAAGTGGAATAGAGCTAGCAGATCTAATCTGAGATAGTTTTTTTTGAAAAAATCTATATCCAATCTCATTATTGATTTGATCTAAATTTGTAAAGATGGCTGCCCCTGGAGCTGCTCCTGAAGGTGCTCCACAGGAGGTCAATCCAATTATTGTTAGAAGAGCACCCCGATTGGATCTACCAAAATATAATGGATTAACAGATTCAGTTAGATTTCTTCAGATCTATGCTGAATCCTGTGAGGTCTATGGTGAGATTTATCCTCAAGATAAACTTAAGCTGTTTCCTATGGCCTTAAAGGGCGCAACACAAGATTGGTACTATAACCAAGATGAAACTGAGCGTACAGATTGGGAGGTTGTTAAACGAGCCCTTATCACACGGTTCAAACCGCGGAAGTTTATGGAAGACCCTTTCCTACTTGTAAGTAAAATTAAAATGGGAAAGCGGGAAATGGTTCGAGATTACATCAAAAGGGTGAAACGTCTTAGATCTGAATGTGAACCTGAGTTGATTAATGAAAATGCCATGATTATGTGATTTTTGTCAAGTCTACCTAAACGGATCAGACGTGAGTTGAAACGCCATAATGAGTATGCACTTTTGCAAAATGCTATGGACGATGCAATTCGGGAGGAGGATGAAGATTCATATGATGAGCCGAATGTCAGTATGTTGCCTTATACAATAGGGCAGACTACTATGACATCCACCACTATTGCATCAATGAATGCCAATGCTACTACAATGATGCTCAATGAGTTCGAGAAACTTGGGAAGACCCAGCAGAAACAGATGGAAAAGTTGCAGTTGCAATTTGATGAGAAAATCAAAGCATTGAAAAATTTCCACGGAGAAGTGAATAAGGAAACCTAAGAAGTTGGCAAAGACTTTTCCTACCAGGGAAAATATCTGGTGTTCTATTTGTACAGGAAATCGCACAATGTACGAGTGTCCTCAATGGAAAAAACGAATGGAAAATCGGAAGCACCGCATACAGAATTACTCATAAACATTTTGTCTAGCAAGATCAATATTTCATTGGGAGAGTTCCTAAAGTTGGTGCCAAAAGCAAAAGAAGTCTTAGCGCAAAAGTTAGCTCAAGAAGAATCAGAAGACCATCAGGAGCCGCTTTTTTGTGCTGGATATGAAGAATCTAACGATGTACTCCATGTTGGAGCCGCTTGGGAAAGTGAACAAAAGAATATCACTCTGCCGATACAGCATAGACAATTTTCTAAAGAAGCAGCCGTGATAGATGGCGGTTTAGGAGCTAACCTGATTTCTACAAAGCTATGTACAAAATGGGGCCTTACAAAGATTAAGCCTGCTACTTTTGCTATTAAGCTAGCTGATCAAATGGAATGGTGGAAGATATACCTGTCAGGATACAGTTCGTCATTACTTTTGTCGTGATGGACTTACCAGAAGCACCAAATGTCTACCGAGTTCTCTTAGGACGTCCATGGTTATGAGTTGCGCAAGTAATTCATAACTGGGGTACCGGAAAAATCACTTTTGAAAATCGTGAACGTGCAGTTAAAGTTGATTCTACGACTTGGACTATCAAACCAGTGGTTCAAAAAGCGGATGACGATTCATCAACAACGGATCACACTTGTGATCGACCAGAGAAAAAATTGGGAATTCACTACGATTCTCAAACGGATACTATCAATTGGAACGAAGCTCTTGCAACAATTGATTGTACAACAAGATATATGTGTCAACAAAATATTCAACTAGAGATGAGCAAGATTTCCTTATTAGATCAAACTTTGGATATGCCAATCACGTTTACACTAAATGTGTTGAATGTAGTCTGGATATCAACGGAACCTATACCAGATCCAATTGAGGACGATCTCATACCAATGAGCCATGCCTTAACTTATGATGGCAATGCAGAACTTACGGATGAACAGACTCTACATCATATGGATCCGACCAGATTTGGAGTGCGTAATGTTCCTGATGAACCAACAATCAAATCGCCCAAAGCAGTTATATTGAAGGGAGACAGGATCACATGTTCAATGACGAAGAAACAAGCAAAGCAACATTATAATACGGTCCTGAAATGGGAAAATCCCCCTCAAAAGATTGATTCAAAGAAACTGCCACATTTATTGGATAAAGGCAAAGGAAAAGTCAAGAATGATTCTTCAAGTCAGATTTCCAGCAAGACATTATCGTCTAGAAAGTCTTCACCTGTGAAGAAAAATTTATCATCCCGAAAGTCATCATCTCCACGATCAATTCCTGCTAAAAAGACTAAACGAAGATCCAAGACAAGTCCTTTCGAAAAAGAACAAGCAAATGTAGTCCAACGTGATATGCCAGAGCATTTTAAACGTTATAAACTGGATGATGTGGTTATCATCTTACCTAAAGCATGCCAGATTCTAAAGAGATTTACGATGGCCCAGCTAGGACGCAGCCAATGAATCTTGTAGAACTAGGAGAACCGGAAAAGATTGTACTAGTGGGATCACAACTTACTCCTGAACAGTATCAAGCACTCTGTTTGTTACTTATTAAGTATCAAGATTGTTTTGCATGGACTTATCAAGATTTGAAGGGTATTCTGACATCAGTCATTGAACATACCATACCTTTAGTACCTGATGCAGTACCAAAGGTTACAAAGTTCTATCGCTGTAATCCTAATGTGGTAGATCTGATAAAGAAAGAACTTAAGAGACTGCTTGACGCCGATTTCATTTATGAGATTGAGCATACCGAATGGATTTCACCGATTGTCATTGTTCCTAAGAAAAATGGGAAATTGCGAATTTGTGTGAATCTCAAAGCATTGAATAAAGTGACACGGAAGGATCACTTTTTGTTACCTTTTACTGAAAGCATTTTGGATCGCCTTGCTGGAGCAGAAGCTTATAGTTTCCTGGATGGATTTAGTGGTTATAACCAGATTAAGATTGCACCTGCCGATCGTCACAAAACTGCTTTTGCAACAAAATGGGACACCTATGCTTACAAAGTAGTGTCGTTTGGACTCTGTAATGCACCAAGTTCATTCCAAAGAGTAATGCAATTTGCCTTTAAAGATTATCTACAAAAATTCCTTGAAATTTACTTGGACGACTTGGGAGTTCATAGTACAGATATAGACCACCTGGATCGATTGAAGAAAGTCTTTGAAAGATGCCGCAAATATTAGATTTCTCTGAATCCAGAAAATGCCAGATATGGGTTTCGCACGGAGTTGTGCTTGGACATGTGATATCACGACATGGTATTCTCACCGATTATTCTATGATCAAAGTTATTGTGGAATTGCCACCGCCAGCAACAATTCGAGGAGTTTATGTGTTTATGGGTCATGTGAACTACTATCGAATTTTTATTATCTTCTTTGCGGATTTAGCACGACCTATATACAAATTAACTATTGTTCCTATTTGGACAGTAGAGGCATTCTCCAGATTGGACATTAGAGTTTCATGTTCATACTGATGCCTCAAAATACGCCATTGGATCAGTTTTGACGAAGCCAGGTGATATAAGAAGGATTATCCTATACGATTCACAAGCAGACAGCTTACAGATCCAGAGAAGAATTATTCAACAACAGAACGTGAAGCGCTAGCCATGATTTTTTCTGTTCGAAAATTTCATCACTACCTCATGGAAATGCACTTTGCATTTTATACGGATCATCAACCGTTACTTTACTTGGTAAATAAGATGTGTAATACTGGACGTATTGCAAGATGGTTATTATTATTGACTGAATTTGACTTTCGAATTGTGGTCAGAAAGGGGAAGCAACATTATCTAGTCGATCACGTTTCGCGAATGGAATTCGCACCAGTTAATACTGAAGTGGATGATGAACTGCCAGATGTTGCGTTGTTCTATGTTGAAGCAGTACTTGAGTGGGCGGCAGATATTGTTGAGTACTTGATGCTAGGACAACCGAATGACTCTTTGACAAAAGTATA
The DNA here is from genome assembly GCA_029204225.1 of Diphasiastrum complanatum. Lineage (NCBI taxonomy): Eukaryota > Viridiplantae > Streptophyta > Lycopodiopsida > Lycopodiales > Lycopodiaceae > Diphasiastrum > Diphasiastrum complanatum. The sequence goes on along the minus strand of CM055113.1, from coordinate 29,931,627 downwards.
GAAAAGACAATTGATCCATAAGGCTCAACCTTATCAATTAATTGCAGGATAATTGTATCATCGTGGAGCAGATAATATTTTACGAAGATGTGTTTTACCGCACGAAGTACCAGATTTAATCATGTTTTCACATAATGGCATGGGTGGAGGACACTTCTCTACAGATATTACTGTTCGCAAACTTTTGCAATCCGGTTGTTGGTGGCCTACGCTTCATAAGGACACAAAAAATTTTATTCAGACATGTGATGTCTGCCAGCGAGCACGACAGCCTACTCGACAAAATTATGAACCCTTACATCCGGTTTTATCGCAAGCACCGTTTGAAAAATGGGGACTGGATTATGTTGGTCCTATTCATCCTGCTGCGCAAGGATCTTAGGCCCGATACATTATCGTCGCAACTGATTATATGACCAAGTGGGTTGAAGCCAAAGCTGCCAAAGTGGCTGATGCGAAATCTATGGCCAAGTTTCTATATGAAAATATTATTATCAGATTTGGATGTCCGATCGAAATTGTCAGTGATTGGGGTACACACTTTGTTAATCAAACAATAAAGTGTTTACTGGAAGATATTTTTGTTATACACAGATTTAGTACTCCCTATTATCCTAGAGGGAATGGCCAAGCTAAATCTTCCAATAAGATTCTCTGCACCATTATGACAAAGACAGTTGAAGCGAGTCGGTCGGATTGGGAACATAAACTGTATGCAGCATTATGGGCATTCAGAACCCCTTATAAAAATAGTACAAATCAAACACCTTTTCAACTGATTTATGGTCAAGATGCTGTTATGCCAATTGAATTTTTAATTCCATCTTTACGCACAACAACAACGGAACGATTAAATGATGATATGTTTTTACAACTCCATCATAAAGCGTTGCACAAATTATGTGAAACCTGATTGATGGCAGTTCATGCCTTAGCAGCAGAGAAAGCCCGCCGCAAGACATGGCACGTTCGTCGATTGCACAAGAAAGATCTGGAAGTAGGAGATCTTGCATTGATGTACAAAACCAAGCTGATCAAGGGTAAGTTGAAGTTTACTGGTGAAGGCCGTATAAAGTGAAGGAAATCCTGAACTATGGTGCAGTAATTCTTGAACACTTGGATGGAAAACGATTTGATACTCCAGTAAATGACAGCCGATTACGCAAGTTTTGGCAGCCTGCTCCGCCAGTTCAGCAAGCCTGATCTGAATATATTTTTTTGATTTATTTGTTTTCCAATTTCTTGTTTTCAGTATCTAATTTGCTGACCTTTTTTTGGAAAAAGACAGTTACAAAAAGAAATAAAAATAAGGAAAGACTGATGAGCAAAAGTCAAAAAGTCATCAACATAAGGAAAAGGATGCACAATATTTTTTTTTTATGGAAAATGACTTAAAAAATTATTATTTTGGGCACATTTGGCCAATACAGTATCAGAAACCTTTGCTGAGCTCTCAGACTGCACATCCACCATTGATTTATCTAAATTGAGGTAGGCGAAGGTTTTTGACAAGAGAAAATTCAATTTTTGAGTCAGGCGAATGTTCAGTGATATGCCATTTTGAGAACCTTCGTCGAGCATCATAACCTCATTATGAACTTTCGCCGACCTGCTAGATGATCTTAAAATGTCAAAATTAGGTTGTCCATAAGTTCAGATTGTGAAAAAATGCATTTATGACAGTACCTGGGCGAAGGACCCTCCTGGGCGAAGGTTCATCCTTCGCCAGCCCTGAAAAACGTTTGCCTGATAGGTTAAGATCCCTAGAAACCTTCGCCGAGATTTTTGTACCCTATTATCACAGTACTGTACATGCCTGCAAATTTTTGTTCAGAACTGATCAGCCAAACTACTATTCAGTGTAATGGACCCACCAAATTCACCTATAAGTTGGCTGAATTCGATTCATTCCTCAGTTGTGCTAGCGAAGCTCTTGCAAATTTTTCTTGCAACCAAAGCCTTCCAAATTTCCTGCATTGCCTTCTGATACACTTTCACGCGTTTATAATTCCTTTCTGATCATCATGTCTTCTACTGATACTTCCTAGTCTTCGCGCTATACTATCCATCGTGATGTCCCATCTACAACGGACATCATGATTCTTTCTAGCACAAGCATGGTCACTCAGTGGATGACCCTTGCGGTGCTTCTACTCACTGCAATGGGTATTCATGAGACAGCCTTTTCGGGATGCATCAATATGGATTTCATCACTCTTGCCTTCAGTACAGGGAAGGAAGAGAAATCCAAGTTTTATATAACCTTCCAAGGAGTCACACATCAGGCGCGTGTCACTGAGGCCGCATTGAAGCTATAGGAATCTCATCCGGTACGCAAGCCTCACCCAATCACAAGCACGCCAAACAGGCCATCAAGCCATACATTGACCTCACCAACGATCTGCACTGGACTAATGATGGCTACCTTTTGGAAGCCATCACTGAGCCTTCCATCCACGCCGCTGCCCAGCTATTGAATCATTTCCTGATGGTTGGCAACCTCATAAAAGACCGCATCACATCTCAAATCCTTCACAGGATAGTGGAGTCCCACACTAAGTTGGCCAAAGCCCCTCTTGAACCATATAACTAGTTCAAGATTGTTTCTGGTGAGCTCAAGCGAGCTATTAAGGCCAATACTAGGCAGCAGTTCGCCACTGGCTCTTTATCGACCCTCTTAGCCGTTTCTCACCTAGAAAACAGAATCCATGGCTTCCACCTGGATTCTGTGCTTTCGGTTTATGAAGAAGCACCGATCGAGTTATCTCATCAGGCCTCAAGTTCTCATAGTCGTCGTCATCCACGCAGCGAGATCGTAATTCCTGACTCACCTTCCGCGTCACGATGTCGCACTAGGCATACCTCGTCAGCTACGCTTCCACCCCCTGCTGCTGTTCGCACTGAACTTCCCATTCCCCTTGCCTTTGATGCTTCCCTCGCCTCTTCTCCCATACAAGGACAGTCTATGACCATTGGGCCTACCATTCCCATCACAGCTGCCCAGGCTGTCTGAAATGCCCCAGAGCTCAGCACCTTTTGAACCCCAATCCCCTGGAAGAGGATTCGGGCATATCCATGAATCTACTATTGGTGTCGAAGATGTCAGTCAACAACCACCCACACAGGGTAGCCCAGCCACACTTCGGGTCGACATAGCTGTAAAGTCACCAAAGCAGTTCGACGCCACGGTGCTGAAGGGTTTGAAGAAGAGGATAATTTTGAAGAAGAAGAGACCTTGGCACCTATTCCACGCCTACCAAGGACAGTACCATCAGGGTCTCTTGCTGCTGCCACCTCCACGACTGTAGATTCTGGTGATGCTCTAGGGTTAGTTTCAAGCCTGGGGCAAGTGGTCCAGTCTATGCTAGATAAAAAAAGAAAATGGAGCAGAGGATCTCTGATCTAGGATCCGAAAACACTCTGATCAGCCAGAAAAATGTCCAGCTGGATCGAGAGGTGAAGATAGCCAAACAACATGAAGGAAAGGCTGAAAGCGAAAAGAAATTGGCCCAGCAACAAGCTGATCGCTTGGAAACCTACATAAGCTCCCTGCAAAATGCCCTGACAACCGCACAGGATCAGGTAGATAAGGCAGTGCAAGATGTCAAGCAACATGTGCAGCTGCTGAAGGGGCAATTACAGATGGTCGAACAAGATCGCACACGGCTTCAAGGTGAATTGGATGCGACCACCTTTGAGCATGATGTCTATCTGCAAACGCAAATACCCGATCATCCGGTCACACCGACGAAGATTGTGTATTTATTCAAGAAAGTGGAAATATACAAAGTGGCCCTTCAGGGATTCCAAGGCCACTTTGATAGGTTCAAAGGAGCAGCTTCAACCGAGTTGGCAAAGGCAAAAGAGACCATCAACGCCTACAAAAAAGCCGCTACTCAAGTGTTGGAAGCTGGACCACAAATCCCTGTCCCAGTCATGCCGCAATTCTCCCCTTCGGGCCAAGAAGCTGTACAAATGGATATAGGGGTTGATTTGAGCATGGACCAGGGGGGAGCTCCAGATCTAGCAGATCAACCGCCAACCATCCCGGCAATACAAGCGAAACATCCTCATCAAGGACAAGCCATTTATTCAGAAGGCCCATCAGCGTCGGGGACCAGATCCAGACCTTCTTAAAGCAACATCCGCATGAGTCCTCGCGTGGTGGATGGGTTCTGAAATTTAAGACCTCCGAAATCGAGGCCGGCAAAGAATTGGACAAAATACCTGCACTGGGAGAGCAGCCGACATGGAGAATCATAGTTTTTGAGAAAACTCCGAGATCAATTAGGAGTTACGTCGTCAGCCCTCGATCCTTATTACGTGCCAATGCCGTGAAGACATAAGTGGAAAGATTTGGGATTGGCTATGGACAAAATCACCATCCATACGCCCAATTGGCCAATCATCCATCAGCCTTACAATTGGAACATTTCAGTGGACTTCCACCGTGCCTTACAAGCATATCAGAGAGAGTATGTCCACTCTTTGGATCCAACGGTGTGACAATCAGCAATGTTTGCTAAAGATCTAACTCTATTGGTGTCAGTGGCAACCAAATGAGACGATTGCCTTCCTACCCTGGCATTCGATCCAAATAAGCCAATGGCCTCAAAGCAAATCAAAGATCAGCTGCCGATTGCTCGACTGTATTTCCGTGCGGCTATGATGGGAGGCTCTTGGGAATCCCGCTTCACCTCATGGACAACTTCCAAGTGGATTGTCGGAGCCCACCATTGTTTTCTGCCACACAACTTGGATTTCAATACTGCACGTCTTGACTTTATGGAGAAGGTGCAGTATCATTTAATTAACATTCGTCGTGAAGCCAATAAAAGTCCCCAATAACTGCATATTGCAGGTGTCGTGGGACCGCCACCAGTTTTTTTTGTTGGGGGATTTCGTTGGAGGGTTTGTGGATCTCAAGGCAATCCTAACCCTAGTAAATAGGTGAGAGGGATTTGGCACCCTGCGTGTGTAAGTCCAACCCGATGACCACATAGTTATTTGATTAATTAGAATGTTAATAAAAGGACTTTAGGCCTTTTTGCGGGACTTTTAATGTCGCAGGGCCTAATTGTCAAGTTAGTGAATAAAGTTGGGTTTCCCTCCAATTTTAATGGTTCCCACACTTTTTTAAATTTGAATAAAAAGAGAGGCAAGACTGGATCAATAGGATTCAAAGGCCAGGGTCCTCCTCTCTACTATAAAAAGGGACCAACTCGAGTTGCTCCTGATGTTCATTTCCTCATTTCAATAAAGCAGATTGGTTCTCTTTAGAAATGGATTGATGAATGTCCTTGCTCTTCCTCTCTTTTCCTCCATTTCTCATGCTTCCTTTATATTTGTTAATTGTTGGATTTGATCATTATTGGGATTGCTATTTCTTATGCTTTTTGTGAGAGAGAAAAGGAGAGAGAGAAGAGTAAGTTCTATCATTGTTGTGGATTTAGGGTTAATAGAAGTAGGGTTAGTAGATGTTAGTGTTAGAAATCCATTCATGTCGAAATCTGAACTATACTATCGCTCTCATGGGAACGAACCTACGCGTGACAACTAACTCCATCTCTTTGATGCTAGATTGACTAGATCTTGGATTCAGGTTAGGCAAGGAGAGAAACCCACTACAATGATTTAGAATCTGCTCATCCGTAAGTTCAGCATTGCCATCATAAGTCAAGGCATGACTCACAAGAATGAGTTCATCTTCAATCGGATCTGGTATAGGTTCCATTGATATCCAGACTACATTCAGCACATTCAGTGAAAATGTGATTGGTGTATCCAAAGTTCGATCTAATAAGGAAATCTCGTTCAAATCCGATTGATTATCTTGTTGACACATATATGCTGTTGTACAATCAATCGTTGCAAGAGCTTCATTCCAATTGACCGTATCCATTTGAGAATCGTAATGAATTCTCAAATTTTTCTCTCGTCGGTCACAAGTGTGATCTGTTGTTGATGAATCGTCATCCTCTTTTTGAACCACTGGTTTGATAGTCCAAGTTGTAGGATCAACTTTAACTGCATGTTTATGATTTTCAAAAGTGATTTTTTCGGTACCCCAGTTATGAATTACTTGCACAACTCGTAACCAAGGACGTCCCAATAAAACTCGGTTACATTTGGCACTTCTGGTAAGTCCATCACTATGAAAGTAATGACGAACTGTACTCCCACAATTCCTGATAGGTATATCTTCAGCCATTCCTCGTGGATGAACTGTCTAGCTTAATAGAAAAAGATGCAGGCTTGATATTTGTAAGGCCCCATTTTGCACATAGCTTTGTAGAGATCAGGTTAACTCCTAAACTGCCATCTATCATGACTATTTCTTTAGGAAATTGTTTATGCTGTATCGGCAGAGTGATATTCTTTTGTTCACTTTCCCAAGCGGCTCCAACATGGAGTACTTCGTTAGGTTCTTCAAATCCAACACAAAAAAGTGGCTCCTAATGGACTTCTGGTTCTTCTTGAGATAACTTTTGCGCTAAGACTTCTCTTGCTTTTGGCACCAACTTCAGGAACTCTCTTAATGAAATATTGATCTTGCTAGGCAAAATGTTCATGAGCAGTTCTATTTGCGGTGCTTCCGGTTTAGCCACCTTGAAGAGTTCTTCATGACGATGTAACTGATCATTCATATCCGTTCGTGAATGTTTTGGAGGCTGAAATGGTGCAGAATGAACTTCTGCTGTTGCTTTTGCAGCTTCGAGCTCCTCTTCTTCTTGCAGATTTTTAATCCACTATCTCATATTATGATATTTTTGTTCTTTTGTATTAAGATTTGGATAGACTCCTGATGCTATTGGTATATCATTCAATGGTATAGAATCAGCAGGTACTGGATCCACTATTGGTTCTTTTTGCTTCTGTGCTCTGGTGACCACCATCAAGGGTGCACTTGATTTATTCTGAGCTACTGGTCTTTGCTTGATTGTTATCAAATTTACAAGTGCTGTAGCTGGTGGTGGATTCGGTCTTGCTGGACTGTCTTTATAGCAATGCCCATAACCACAGTCACAACAGAATGGTTCAAATTTTTCTTTATTTGGACATTCTGCAACTTTGTGATTTTCTCCACATGCAAAGCATCCAAGTGGTGCTCTGGTCCAATTTCTAGAGGCTTATTGTTGAGTGGCAGCATAAATAGCATACTGTTCCGAAGATCCACCTTCTTGATCAGTACCATAATTCCATTGCTCAACACTTCCGTAAGGTTCTGGTTCCATCAAATTGACAAGAAGAACATAGTGCTTTGGTGAGGCAGGTAAAGCTAAACGTTTCGGGTACCCAAGTGCAGATTGTCGAGGTCTTGCTGCTGGATTTCCTCCATACTATGGTTCTCGATATACCATTTGGACATACCATTGCTGAATTATCTGAGGATTGAAGTTGCAAAAAGCAATCTCATGGTCAAGTGAATCACACAGATGGGAAACACTGATTTCCATTCGGTTTTTCAATTGAGGACACTCGTTCATTGTGTGATTTCCTGTACAAATAGAACAACAGACATTTTTCTTGGTAGGAAAAGTCTTCGCAAACTTCTCAGGTTCCTTGTTCGCTTGTCCATGAAAAATTTCCAATGCTTTGATCTTCTCATCAAATTGCGACTGCAACTTTTCCTCTGTTTTTGCTGGTTCTTCCCAAGTTTCTCGAACTCATTGAGCATCATTTCTGCAGTAGCGTTGGCATTCGCTGATGCAATAGTGGTGGATGTCGTAGTAGTCTACCTTGTGGTATAAGGCAACAAACTGATATTCGGCTCATCATCTGAATCTTCATCCTCCTCCCGAATTGCATCGTCCATAGTATTTTGCAAGAGTGCATACTCATTATGGTGTTTCAGCTCACGTCTGATCCATTTAGGTAGACCTGACAAAAACCACATAATCATGGCATTTTTGTTAATCAGCTCAAGTTCACATTCAGATCTGAGGTGTTTCACCCGTTCAATGTAATCGCGAACCATTTTCGGCTTTCCCATTTGAATTTTACTTAAAAGTAGGAAAGGGTCTTCCATAAACTTCCACGCTTTGAACCGTGTGATGAGGGCTCATTTAACATCCTCCCAATCCGTATGCTCAGTTTCATCTTCATTAAAGTACCAATCTTGTGCGGCGCCTGTTAAGGCCATAGGAAACAGCTTAAGTTTATCTTGAGGATAAATCTCGCCATAGACTTCACAGAATTCAGCATAGATATGAAGAAATCTAACTGGATCTGTTAATCCATTATATTTGGGTAGATCCAAACAAGGTGCTCTTCTAACAATGATTGGATTGACTTCTTGTGGAGCACCTCTAGGAGCAGCTCTAGGAGTAGCCATCTTTACAAATTTAGATCAAGCAGACAATGAGATTGGATCTAGATTTTTCAATCAAAAACTATCTCAGATCAGATCTGCTAGATCTATTCCACTTTCCAAAAATTTGATTCTATATCATAAAAAGGATTTTGAAATACAATCAATCGGTACTTCCCAAAAATGATAACTCTCTTAGAATCCAAATCTGAATATATTAGATTTGATCCAAATTTTGACAGAGACTTGATATGGAAAATCAGAAACTAAAAATAGGACTGGCGAAGGTTCACTAGGCCAAGATTGGCTCAACGAAGGTTCAACAGTGCTAGTTTGGAAAAAAAACTCTCTGAACAACTTTTTTGACAATTTTTTGGGAAATAACCTTTGTCAACCTCTCAGATTAGACACAGATAAAACTATGAAAAATCGGACAAAGGTTTCTGACACAAGCAAATACAGTTTCTATAGTTTGACGAGGGTAAAAATCAAGATTTTCTATGATCTGATCAAGAAGAATCTTTGCCGAACTCAAAAATAGTATTTTATTATAAATAGAATGTTTTGAAAACTCGGCAAAGGTTTTGGCGAAGGATCAAGAATAATACTGGTATTTGTAAAAAAGTGACTTTTTGACAAAAATATGGCAATATGACAACTGATCTTCTGAAAACCTTTCTATTTTTGATTTCTTTCTTCACCAACCTGACAGTAGATAGGTCTGAATCACACCTATGCATAGTGAATCGGGCAAAGGTTCTTTTTCTGTATTTTTAGGGTTTTGATGATTTTTTGGTGTTTTTTTGTGGTTTTTCTAGATGTTTTTGAAAATCTGCTGGGAATTAATCTTCACCCTTCAAATTGAAGGTTCTATGAACAAAACCAAAGGTGTATACAACTCGGCAAAGGTTTCCTAAAAGAGGGCAAAAAGTTATCAACTCTGATGACGTTTTTTGGCCTCTTTTTGACCAAATCTGGTAGATTTGACCGATTTTTGTTGTTTTTTCTGATATCTCAGATCCAAATGGATCTTAAGATTGGTGATCTGAATAGCTTTCCCTGTTTAACAATCAGATTACATTTCAAACAAGCAATTCCACTCAAATCAAGCAAAATCAATTCCAAACTAACCCTAAAATGCAGATCTAACACTATTCATGCCACGACAAGATGCCTAATGCAATCTAACCATCCAACAATCATGCTGTAAACTGAAGAATTGGCATAGCTCCCCGGCAACGTCGCTAAAATTGCGACACTGCATTTTTTTTCACAAGATTCTTGATAGGCGAAAAATGCGACACTATTGTCAACTCCGTGTATTTCTGCAAATTGTGTAAAAACACGGAAAAATCCACAAAACTGGATAAACAATGGGTGAAGATTAAAACCAATTAGTCGATTAGTAAGAAGGAAAATAATCCAACACTCCTCCTTAATCTGAATCCTTGAAAACCTTGACCTTCAAACTTAGTTTTGCACAAAGCCTTCTGTGTGCTTCCAAACTTAATGCTTTGGTAAAAACATCTGTTGTCATATCTTGTGTTCTACAATACTGCAATCTGACCTCTTCGTTGAGAACTTTTCTTCTGACGAAATGATACTTCAGTTCAATGTGCTTACTCCTAGAATGAAATCTAGGGTTGGCTGATAAAGCAATGGCACTTTGATTATCACAAAATAATGTCGTCGGAGTATATTGATTCAGACCGATATTTGAGAGTAAGTTCCTCAACCAAATTGCTTCCTTTGTAACGTGAGAGACGACGATATACTCTTATTCAGTGGAAGATAGAGCTATTGAAGATTGCTTGTGACTGTTCCAAGAAACTGGACCGTTCTCAAATCTCTTCTAGCACTTCTAGCTAGAAAATCAACACATAGAATAGTGAAATCTTGATCAACCTATGATCTATCCTCAATCTAATGATTCTTGCCACTTTCTAAGATTGAAACACACTCAAATGAATTTCATTAACCTCACAAAATAGAGATCCAATCAAAATTAGGGTTTTGACAAAATCACAAAAAATTGAATATCTCAAATTCTATATGCAATTTTTGAAAACTTGATATATCTTCTTGTAGACTCCAGTGAGACCTTACTAATGCACCAAAAGTCATCTAATTCCAGTAAACCAAGTGTGAAATCAGAATTGATCAAGTATATAACCCTATATTGAGTTTTGACCTACAAAAGATCCGTTCTACACATGCAAAAATGCTGATTTTTGAGTAGAAATCAATCTAGCATGCTCTAGCATTGGTAACTCCTCCAAATCCTTGCTAAAGATGGCTGATCCTTTCATAACCTGAAACACAATAGCTTTGATACCATGTAAAGGATTTTAGATTATTCAAGATCCAATCCATGTCCCTGATCTTTGGTTACAATAAGGAGCAAACCAACAATCCTGCCAATGTAGAAAAATCAGCATCTACATATAAAATGAGATGCAAACTCTAAGAGATACTGATCAAACATGAACCAAACCATAAAATATGTTTTTTGTCTGTACAATTACAATACCCTACTGTATTTCACATGTGTGAAACCAAAAATAGCAAAATATGAGCATTCTACACACAAGATTGCAAGATATCACCAAGATAGTGCATCAATGAGTAGTAGAACCCAAAGAGAACCATGTATAATGATGAAATGAGAGAGAGAAGAGAGAAGATATGTCTCTCCATGAGTTACATCCTTTTATAGAGTGTCCAAATCCTATTTGGCCACTTGGCTTTCCCTCCAAAATGTAAACCCTACTATTTTTGGGTCTAGATACAATGTACCCAAAGTTCAAATTTGAATCTCTCTCAAACTTGACTACCAACTTTCCCACACTTTCAAAAAGGGTTTATTGAATGTATTTTAAACTAATATAACTTCAAAAAGTTTATCTCTAAGTCTAAAATGAGGTTTGGCCTCTTAATGACAATTTATCAAAATATGACTAAAGTAGACTAAACTAGTTGAAATCTCTCACAATTTATGTTCATACGTATGTGTACAATTTTCAAGTTATGAATGTGTACTGTCAAGAGAAAATTGACATTTGGACTTCACACCAAGGTCCACAAAGTAGTTGTTTTTTATTTTCTTTGTAAAAAATATATATTTTTGTTTAATTTCTTTTTGGAGTCCCATTCCGAAATGGAACTTGTTTCAGAATGGGCAACTATGGTTCAAAAACCTTCAATAGTCAAGCTTTGACACTAAAAAAGTGTTTGAATCAAATATCTTGATTCAATTCAAATTGGCTCATAAACTTGAACTAAAAAGAAGCAGCATAAAACAAATTGTACTTTGCTCATGTATTTGAGATTATAAACTCAATCGTCAATGTGCTGCCACACCTTCATTCCTAAAACCAGAAAATAATAGTATTAGAATATTTCTCATATTAAGGAAGCTCGCCATCGTACAATCTATCATAATATTGCCCGCCAAAAACAACATCGTACAATGTATCTTAATATTGCTCGCCAAAATCTACTCGCCGAGAAATGCTCGCCAAAAAATCGCGTCCTTATATTTTTTGCCTTGTGATTTTAAGCTTGAAGTTTTCTTTGTTCTTGTTGGCTTTATCAAATTGTTAGTTACAATGATAACATAGCTCATCATAAAATAATTTGAGTTATTATGTAGATGAGCTTGTATTCTCTTTAACTAATATATGAAAAAATCTTCAAATAAGAAGGGATGATTAGTGAGTGTTCTCATCATAAATGGAATGTGAATATTTTACATGGGGAATGGCTTATAAAAATTCTTACACAAGAGAGTCATCATCGATCTCACATCTCTCTCATTAAAATTGACATAGACAAAAGAACAATTAGCGGTGCAGAAAGAACAAAGGTTTGTTGGTTACTGAAGATCACTTGCTATATTATGATTTTTGGTCTTGTTCCCTTTTCAACAAACTACATGCATAATTTTTCTATCTTAAATAAGACTTGATTGCCTTACTAAAAGAACATGGTGGAGGAGAAAGACAAGACATAACACTAGGGTTTTGGAAATTGTTGTAAAATGAGCATGGTGAGGAGCATAGAGCCCTTGATTGTGGTGGAATTGGGGGTTTTTGTAATCAGTATGATGACGACTAGTATTCAAGAGAGAAAAAGCACCCTTTTCAAAGTTTGACGAATGTAGGTAAGAATAGGGTAACATAAGGAACCCCCCAAAATGATGTAAAAAACTAAAAATAACTCTATTAACTTCAAGAATTTTATTGGGAGCCAAACCTCGTAACACTTTTTCTTGTTCTCAATAGTTACAACATTGTCGAAACTGTTTTTATTACAAGATGCAAGAGAAATGATGTTTTGAAGAGTCCAACATCCATGAGTGTTATAAACTTTAGAAGGAAATTGAAAATATCTAATATAGACTCTAGCATATTTTTGTTCAAAGCACTCTACACTTGATGGGAGTCATAAATTTGTATCCACCATAGTCAAGATGAATAGAAATTGTTCATATGTCCATGAAAATGCATGTTTGAGTATCAATTGTTGGGAGGAAAAAGAAATAAAAGGATATGATGTTGGTGGTTGTGAACAAAAGGTACTTGCAAGGAGTGCAGTTGTTCAAACTTGGCTATGCCTTGGTGGTGTTAATTTATGATGTAAATAATATATATACGTAATGATGAAGGCCCAGGTTATAGATTCCAAATCAAGAACATGAGCTCTATGTTTTAGCTTTGAGGTTTTAAAAAAACAAGCCAAAAGCAATCATCCTTTTGCAAGTCATTTTTTTATCTATGTTAGGTGTTTTATAGGGCCCACCATCTTGCAATTCTCAAAATTTTGGAAGTATTATTGACAAAGATATTCAAGTGGGTCCTTAAGAGGACGTTGGTTTGTTTGTGAGAGAGAAAGTGTCTTGTTTGCTTGTGTTAGAAAGAAAAGACGAGTAAGTGTGTGTTTAAAGAGATGTGGTGTATATACAAAGAGGGATGTGTGAATGTGAGAACCATAGAGATAGATGTGTGTGCCCGGTGGGGGTGTGTGTGACATTGTGTGTATGTGAGATTTATTTGTGTTTAGAAAATATTTACTTAAAAATAAATTGCAAAAAGTCTTCAAAAGCACTAAGGAGATCTTTTCTTGTCCTTCCCTAGACTCGAAGTTTGAGAAGGCTAATGGATACAACCTTTGGTCCTAGGAGGACAATTGTGTTATCATGTATTAAAGGACGATTGAATTAGCAGACAAACAGTAATGTATTAGCTAATGAGAACAATTCCATAGCTAAACGCTTCTGAAGAGAAGAATTCCACAAATGGGACCCTGCTGGTTAGATTCTTCTCTTGGGCGGTGGAGATCGGGATTCCGAAGCAATTTAAACTATACAAATTGCACAATCAAATAAGGCTCGAAGTTTTGAGGGGTCTAGAGTGTACATACTAAACGGTGGAAAAGGGGCACGCTGAAAAAGCGTCACCTATACGTTGCAGCCTATAAGATATCTGTCAGTCTCCGAAAAACACAGGTCAGGTCGTACACGGACGAGAAAGCCTACAAAACACCGGTGTTTCGTCGGACTTGCCACTTGCCACCAGCAGCGAGCTTTGGAAATTATAGAGTAGCATAGTTACTTGTTCCTAATATTTGCTTCGTTTGTAAAGGTGTCAGCATGAAGGAACGGATTTGGGAAATGGCAAAATTCGCAGCTGCAGGAGGACTGGGGAGTTGCGAGAGAATCTATAGTATTGAGATAAGATAGTCACGGACTTGAGAGTTGAGACAGCGAGAGAGAGTCTGGACTACGAAGGAGTCCGTAGTCCGCGATGCCAGATTTTCTTTGTTTTTTTAAAAGTTCTGAGCTGTAGTTAAAATTTTAGAGGAGCTTTTATGTTTGAGCAATATACACGTGACACGAGTCCTTTTGAAATTGAAGTGCTGTTTCTTTTGCAATGAAAAAAGTCTCATTGAAAAATTAAAATAGTTTGAACTAAATTGAAGTTTCACAAGGAAATTGAAGTAACACCTCGGACACTCCTCTCTTGCAAGGCAATATTATTCTCGGTGCTCTTCAACAAGTTTCAAGCCAGTGTTCGAGAAACCTTTTGAGGTTTCCTTCCAAAAATCGATATGTGAAAAAGTTCTTCGGCCTCTATTGAGTGACAAGCTATTATTTGCTGGTTTTTTTTTATAAAACCCAAAATTTATGACATAAAAAATTCTTATACAATTTTTGTTAAGCCAGTTTTTGGGAAAAGATGCCGGTTCCATTCTTGGACTATGCTGGCTTTTCCGAACACTGGTTTCAAGCAGCTCTTAAAAGTAAATAAAAAAATCATAGCCCATAACGTTTTAATGGAGTCAATAAAAAATTGGATTATAATATCCAAATTTTAAATTCATGATGAAAATAACAAATAGTCCAAAATTTAAAATCATCATAAAATTATGATGTTGATTTGATCCAATAAAGTATTATACTTGATATCTCTAAGCATAAAAGATGACAAGAAAGACCTTTTTTTTTAATGACCTAATTTTCTTCTGAAATCTCATGCTTGCATGGTTATGGGTCATGTCAAACTTTTTATTACATTTTTTTTATGAGCAATGTGAAATTTTTATATTGAATAGTTTATGTGATGCACAAAAAAAAGTCGGGTGAGTCACAATCAAATGTGTGTATATTAAAATCTTCAAATTTCATAATGTGTACGTTCAAATCTTACATGAGTTTCGAAATCATTGTTATCAGTGCTCAAAAAAATTAGCAAACTAGCAAATTTTCTTAAAAATTGGCATCATAAAATGTCTGACGATTTTTTATACAAACATATGTACCTAAAAGTCTTCAAAAAACTAAGAAATTACAAAATGCAGGTCTTTTGAGAATAACTCAAAAGAGACTGTTAACAATCTAGGGCATAATTGTGAATGGCTATAATTTTCAGCCCTCTAAATAGGGGATTCTCACAAATCAAATCTTGAAAGTAATTAACTCTCCTAGGTTTAATTTTGAAATACATAGGTGTCATGTATAGAATATTAAAAATGAGTAGCTCTTAGGGATGGATCATTCAAGTAAATCTTGAAAATCATGTCTTTATTTTGTTTTAATTTTCTCATGACACATTATGTACAATAATGAGTGTAATTCAGCCCATTGTAATAATGTAATGGCATGTACTTTTGTCTTCCTCTTGTCAACCCGCAGTATAATGGCAAGTCCTGTGTCAAGTCATAAGAGTTGCTATTATATTCTATACATTGGGACTCCAAACATCCATTATGTAGTCCATAATATGTGAAGTACAAATAAAATATATAGTGAAGCCATTTTCAAAGTTCATACTATGAGATTCAATATTTTATGGCTGTCTCAAAATTCATAAATTTTTCAACTTCATAGGTTTTTTTTCAGGAAGGGCAACATTGTCAACATTTAACTACCTTCAACACATCAAAACTTTTGAAATTTTCTTGTTAAGTTACAAGAGTTGCTATTATATTCTATACATTGGGACTCCAAACATCCATTATGTAGTCCATAATATGTGAAGTAAAAATAAAATATATAGTGAAGCCGTTTTCAAAGTTTATACTATGAGATTCAATGTTTTATGCCTATCTCGAAATTCATAGTTTTATTTTAAGGAAGGGCAACATTTTCAACATTTAACTATTTTCAACACATCAACACTTTTGGAATCTTACGAGCTGAAAATTACACATATAAATACTACCGTTAGGCATTCCCACCCATCAAAGACTAAAAAACTTTCTACATTTGTACATCACAAGTCCTAGGCAAATAATTGGTGTTTATGCACAACTCCCACTCATTGAGATTTGCTTTACATCTATGTAATTGCCTTTGGCATGAGATTTTTTGAAACCTATATTAGATTGCATAATATAGGCCCCAAATTTTCTTCCCATTTTGAAAAGAGAATGTATTAAATAGCTACCAAATTTCAATGTCCCTAACCTTTGACATGAGACTTCTTAATGCTTATATTGTATTGCATAAGATAGGCTCATAAATTGATTGCCCATTTGAAAGAGTATTGTATCAAGATATTTACTCTAAAATTCTTATTAAATACATCAATGTGCAATAATATTAATATAATATAGGCCCATAAATCTGTGCGCATTTCAAAAAGAAATCTATATCCTAAAATTTTACTAAATGCAATTATGTGCAATAACATTTCATTCTTTGATTGGCTTATTTGCACATGTAATTCAATTATCGAGGAGCAAGTTTATGGCTTCCTTTAATTGCTTGGGTCCCCAATTATATGTGTAATGGACTTCGACATGACCATTACTTAGTACGTAAAATCACTTTTTTCTTTTTCATGAAAAAAAAGAGTTTGCTTCCACAACAGAATCTCTGTGCTTTTTGGTGTGTGAGAAGTTTTTCTTACATGTACCTTCCATGCGGAAGGTGCGTCTAAAAAAAATTTATAAGCACCTGTGTGTGACAGGTGCATGTAGAAAAACATTTATTGTGAAGGATTCCCCCTTTCGAGAGCATTCCACTTGAGAAGGGGCTTTTACCCTTGAGCTAAAATGCCCTTTAGAGGGGGAATGCCCTTTGAAGGAGTTCCGCCCCATTCCTTGACAAAACCCAAGGAAGTTGGCTCAATTGGTTAACGCTTGACATCCAAAGTTTCTTTGGTCTCAAGTTCGAGCCTTCCATTGAAAACCAGAAAGCATTCCTTGACAAAGCTTAAAGGGCATTCCGCCCCCATTCCTTGACAAAGCTTAATCCCCCACAATAAACATTATGACTCTCCCTCAATACCTTTTCTCTGAATTGGCGGGCCGTAAGTAAGGGCCCCTGCAGAGACTTTATGCTTTGTCTTGCCGGGCCCCCCCCCCTCCCTCTTCTGGGCCTCCAAAATTCGTACCAGACCAGTCTCTCCGAATAGACTGTAGGGGTATAATTGGGAGACTAAGTTTGACCGTCTTATGACCGCTACAGTCACAGGCCTGGATCGACAGCCTGGAATGTCTCGACCCTGTGCTTCGTGAAAGAACACAATGGAGCGAGAGGGAGACGGAGAGCGAGAGAAAGGGGGAGACAGCGATGGATTTCATCTCTACATTGTACATTGTTCTACTACAGAGCAGAATGCACAATGGAGGGCGATAATATCAGGATGATCATGGCTTTTGATGAGCTTCTGTATCCTGTATCGTCGACCTGAGGCATCTCCATCACCGATAGTGTTCGTTAGTTTGTCATGAATTTCGTTATAGACCGGTTATTGATGAATGGACATGGAGTGGAATGGTGGAGCTGTACCGTGTAGTCGTCCTTTGAGGCTTGGACGGCTGTTTTGCTCAGATGAATTCATTTATGAATGGTTCTCTGCACCGTCACCGTGAGGATTGAGAGCCGAGAACTGAAAGATCGTTCTTCGAAGAAAAATGTCTTGTATTTATGCTTGTACCCGATGTTCGTAGCACATGTTGGTCGGAGCAACACTAGGTATTGCACCTTCAGGTGGATATTTGAGGCAGTGTTGCTTAGTCTGTTTCTTCTAAAAGCAAAACGTCAACGCCAATATAAAAGTTTTATCCTTGTGTTCGGAGCTTGCATAGGTGAATGCATCTGAAAGCGTTCATGTTTCATGTTTCATATGTGATACATATGAAACATGAACTCCCAGAAAGATGACATTGCAGTAGCAACAGCTTTCAGAAGTTTATAGGATCCATTTTTTAGTCAGTTTGTTATCGAGATCTTATCCCAGACATAATGTTCTTGAAGAAATTTTTTGCACCTGGTGCCTAGCGAGAATTCAGAGCTTGCGAGTGTGGTTTCGTTTGCAAGGAGCCTGCTGGTCAGTTGCGATTCAAAAACATGGGAAAGTCCACCAGATGGTTTCTGCGTTTGTTCGGTGGAAAAAAAAGTTCGAAGTCTTCCAAAGATAAAGGCCCTTCCGATGACGGAGGCCAAGACAATGCGGTAATTTTTGTAGCAAGACCACCGTGACTGCTAAAATCACAGAAAAACAGTTCTTTTAGTTTTGTCCATTCACCCGGCAACCGCTTGTTAGCTCATTCTGCATGACAGTGGAAAGCTGACTAGATCAACGAATTTTAACAGCTTCCTATTAGAAGTGGAAAGCATATGCCTTTAGCCTAACTCTCAATGGTTTCTCTGCATCCTGTCTGAGGAAAGTTGTCCAAGGTTCTGTGACTTTTCTCTATATTGTAACTCTGACTGGAAATAACTTTTGCTGCCTTCTTTGCTTCAGGCGTTTCATGTATATGAATAAAGGTGTTTCAAATAACTTTTAATCTGATACATCGCGTTCTACATTGAAAATCTAGAAGCGTGCTCCGAAGGAAAAGCGAAGATGGAGCTTTGGAGCAGGAAGGTCATCTCCTTCGGTAAACTCTTACACGGCTACGCCGACAGGACCTGGACCAAGTCGTTCTCACAGGTTTGGAAGCATGGATATGGAACACGAACATAGCAAGCACGCCATGGCAGTAGCAGCTGCCTCAGCTGCCGCCGCAGAAGCTGCCCTTGCGGCTGCTAATGCTGCTGCCGCCGTTGCTCGTCTTACAGGCAATGGTTTCTCGTTCCACGGAACAACTTGCAGAGACGAGTGGGCTGTCATCAAGATTCAAACAGCATTTCGAGGTTACTTGGTAAAGTTTCAGTTTCCGTTGTCTCTTCCTTACCTTGTAGTCCGTCTTCAATCACATTATGTGAGAGTTTATGTTGACTTTTACTGAAGAGGGATAGTTTTCCTATTTTCTTATGGTTTCTTAAACAAAAAGCAGAACTTGAGGGACAGTTCGTTCATGGTTTTGTAGATATATGCCTTGGTCAACGACTTGTATTGCAGTGGAATACTTGCAAATACAACACAGCGTAAAGTTTTAGATCATTGCTTAAGTCTTCCGTAGAAAAGCCCTTAGCTCACTTTTTGTCACTTATAAGTAATAAATTCTGCAGGATCAAACAGTTGAGAGGACCAGGGAGTACGCCAACCTATCTTAAATTTTAACAGTGTCCACTTTTTACTCGATTATGTCGCGGAGATATACATTTTCTCCGTTTGTGAAACGTTTTTCAGAGTCGCGGAAGTGACAAGTGAATAAGTGCCTGCTCTAAGTATTCTCTGCATCCTGGGCCATGCATTGGCCATTTGTCATAAAAAAGTAGCTGAACAAATCTCTCTTGAACGTACGTCAATGGTTGCTAGTGCAAAGATTTGATCTTCGTGCTAGTACTGGAGAATACTGTGTAGCTCTATTGTGGGTTCCCTGTGGCTATCTTGCAGACAAGAGCATGCCTGAAACAAGCAGTCATCCTTTAACATCAGAGTAGACTTTCCAATGGATGCGAGGTCAGCTGAGCTTATTGATACACATGTAGTAACTAGATATAAGCTGATTACTATTTATTGACAATGCCGCAGCATACAAAATGGTCAGTGTTCTTTGACTTCTTAACAAGCTTCATGCTATACCAAAATGAAGCCTCATCTATCAGCTTCTTAGTGTTCAACACAGGTATCTAACGGCATCCGCAATACTTCCAAGAGCATAACGGAAGGTCGTCGCTGCTTTGATATAACATAATCCCAAAGAGCTAACACTACTACATTCTATTAACACAATTGACCAGAGAGATCCTCCAGCCAGGAGAGCGTGCAGTGATATTCCCTTGTGGTGCTATTTCAAGTGTGGCTATTCTTCACAAGTCTCACAAGATCCTTCTAGAAACTTTCTTTAGAATGTGTACAGGTTCTGGCTTACGGTCCACAGTAGCTTCTTTGGCAACTGTGTATCTTTCAATTTCTGAACTGAGGTGCTGTTAATCTGACTCCTGATTTGATAATGTCTTGCTGATGGTTCTGATGGACATGAAAGGAAGCGTATAATGCTGAAGTGTGTCTTGTCCTGTGAAGTGCTAAAACCATCTATCAAACTTCTTCCAGTGAGTTCATACTAAAGTACTGAACTAGCTCATAAACTTTCTCAATCAAATTCTTATTTGATCATGACCAACTAGTGATTTCTTTCATCTGTCCCTAAAGAAGCAAAGAAGCTCTCACCATGCTGGTCATCTGAAAATTCACGGTCTTTTGTTTAGTTTAAAGTTCTTGCAGAATCTTAAATCATTCAGTTGTGTCAAGGCTCAGAAGAACCTTAAAACAAAGTGAAATAAACTATTATAATTTCAGTATTGAATAGAAGAAAATCTAAATCTGGCTTCATTGTGAATCTTACTTGGCAAATCAGTCCTTTTTGTTAAAGTGAATACTTTTGGAGGATGATGTTGCTTTACCTTGAAGCTTGCTGACTTTCACTTTGCAAACAGGTCTCTTGTCGCCTTGGATCCTCAGAATTCTGAAACTTTGTATGCTAAGGATCACAGACCTAAAATGCCAAACCCTTGCATTTCAATAGAATCTCAAAAAGAATGTATTGGAAACTTAAACTCCAGGTCTGTCCTGGTTTTCAATTTTAATCTTTCACCTGACAATGTTAACTGATTGTTTTCTGTCTTTTTTCCTTTGAAAGTAAGAAGTTTACAATTAAACAAAGCTAAAGATGATGGTAACTGGTAATCAACAGTGAATTGGGTATTTTTTTCTTTTTCCCGGTTCAAACGGGCTCCAAATGATTCATTCGTTTCGAACAGCAATTGGAGGTTCGAACTCGATTCGTGGAAACTATGTATGAGATCATAAACACCGATTGTTGAAATTCGTAATGACAATGTTTGCTGCATGGTGGGTATAATCTGTAAAGTTTGACATTTCCAATTCTTTGCAGATTATTTCGTTGGTTTGTTCTACCACATGCGTAAGAGCATTGGTAAATTGTGTATGTTAAGTTAAAAAATTATATTTCTGAAAATGCTTCTGCCTTTGGTAACTGGCTCACGTAGGCATGCTTAACCACATGAAGTAGAGTCACATGGATTATCCCAATATTTATTTTGTCATGCATAGGATAAATCAAACGTAGAAATTCCTAGAAACGTCTCTTATTAGACTGACTAGTGAAGGTATTTCTGAAAATCCTGGCAAATCTTGCTTTCTCAGGCTAGAAGGGCGCTACGAGCACTCAAAGGTTTGGTCCGACTGCAAGCTTTGTTCCGTGGACATCGAGTTAGAAAACAGGCTGCCATGACTCTCAGATGCATGCAAGCACTTATAAGAGTGCAAGCCCGTGTTCGTGCACGTCGCGTTAGGATGTCAGAGGAAGGCCAGGCTGTGCAGCGGCAACTGTCTCAAAGGCGCAGACGTCAACAAGCTCGCCCAAGGAAGTCTATGGTGAATCTTACTTTTTTCTGAACTGATATTGGAATTTGGTTTATTATGGTGAAGGTTGCTGTTTTGTTGAGGTATATAAAGGTCTTGCTTGTTACCATCATTCGCTGGATCCAAGTTGCAAATGCAGTGTGCACATATTCTGTCTTTGATTGCCCTTTTCAAAAGCAAGTAGTAATAGACTATAGACTTCTAGAAAAACTTGGGAGAGGTGAGACTTATCAATGCTTGCCCTAGTCGCAAATCTGAGGCTTAATCTGGGATTGATCATTGGACGAGCTCCTTAAGACTTTTCTTCCACCGTGATTGTCAGGATGGTTGGAATGCAAGCTCTGGCACGGTTGAAGATCTGCAGGCTAAGGTTGAAAAAAGACAAGAAGCAGCAAAGAAACGTGACAGAGCTTTGGCTTATGCCATGTCACAACAGGTAAATTTGCTGACTACGTGCAAGGCATTTTTCCTGTTTGTTATCTCACATGTTTAGATTAAATTTATGCAAACAATTGCGTGAATCTCAGAAAATTGTGAGAGAAGATTCTTCTGCCATGGAGTCCGACAGTCCTCATTGGGAGTGGAGTTGGTTGGAGCGGTGGATGGCGGCCCGCCCCTGGGAAAGCCCTTCTGCTGACAACTTAAAAGGGGGGTATGGAAGTGGTGCTGTGGAAAAAAGCTCCGAGGGGAGCACAAAAGTTCTTGAGGTTGATCATAACAAACAAGGCCTGCGAAACAAGACCAAGTTGGGATATACACCAGAATCCTTCTCAATCGCACCCAACACATCAAGCAGTACCTCAACAGGAATATATACATGGCCTAGCCCGCCAGCAGAATCTTTCAGACAGGCAGACCCATCGCCAAGATCTGGATTGTCAGGAAAGCAACCCGTTTCAGCACCAGCATTAACATCCCACCCAAGTACACCTTCAATGAGTGGGAGATCTAGCAGGTCTGGGCTGCCAATGGGAGTGCAAGAGAGTGGGCTTTATTCATTGAAGGAGCAACTTAGTTTGAAGCAGGAAGAATGTACTTTGTCTTCCACTAACAGCAGCCCTGCATTTAACTCATCCGGTCCACAATTACCTACGAAGCGGATGGTTGCGGTTGGTGATATTGATCAGAAAGAAAATTTTCTGCGTGGATATGCACAGTTCCCTAACTATATGACACCAACCAAATCTACAAAAGCCAAGGTGCGCTCTCAAAGTGCTCCCAGGCAAAGGCCTGTCGTGTTCGAAAAGCACTCACCTGTAGTACCAAAGAAAAGATATTCATTGCCTTGGGCAGATAACATATCCTGCTCAGGGGCTTCACAATCTAGGAGATCCGTCTCACAACTTCGAACACGGAACAATACATATGCCGCCTCTGTGGCCTTGGACAGGTCCTCCAACTCTCTCAATGAAGCACATTCAGCTTGGTCAGTGAGTGCAGATTACCGAAGACCGTTTAGGTTTTAGCTGACAAGTAATTTCTGCTACTTAACATACAAAATTTGAAGGTAGTCTCCAGACTGTAATTCTTGGCCAGATTGGTGTGGTATGTATGCACCCTGCCTTTTTCCAGGAGCACAGAAAAGTGGAAAAGCAATCCTTTTATTCTGCCTAACTTATTTTCATCCAAGTATCATATAATTGAGTAAGAAAAAGGGTGACAGTTGAAGTTCTTCATCTTGATTCTTTGTGCTTGCACATAGAAGATATCACTCTTTTTACATTTGTGAAAAGGATATGCTGAAAACAAGGATTGCAAGGTGTTGCATATGTTGTATATTGAGTGCTTAAAGTGAAATCCTTCATAATGGCAGCAGGTTCCAAATCGAGTTGTGCAATTAGAGAAACTGCCAAGATATGATAGAATAAGAGATCTAGAGCATGCTTGTAAAACTTGAATGATGAATTATACCCTTCCATTCAGCCAGAGAAGGAAAAGCCAAAAATCCAAAATAGAAGGTTAGTGGCTTAGTGGCCATCAACTAGAAAATGATGAGAACCATCAATCAATGTATATACTGGAACGGTGTTCTCAATATCTTTGTTGATGGTGAGGACTGTCACCTTTCAAGTGACACGAACAGATTCCTGTCCTTACCACGACTCAGTACTAGAAAGACCATTCCTTACATAAAAAGTTGATCAAATGTTTTTTTCTTGACTAATAAATGTAAGATACGTGTTGATAAATTTCTGCATTCTATACAATAAGCTGTTCTAATGAACCGGCAAAATTTTCTGGCATCAATGACATTATTTTATGGGCCATAAATGTGTAGTTACAAATTATTACGATTTATTTTGAAGGTAAAATTTTTGGATAGGACTTAATGGATGTTGATCTCAGAATAAAACTTGTAGAGAAAACCTTTGTTTGTAAAACAACCCTGATCCCATACATTGTGATCTGCTTACGTAAAGATTTCAACATTAAAAACACTGTTGATTTTATCACATAAAAAAGCTAGAATTGAGCATTCAATACGCAAGGCATGTCCAGTAAGCAAAACTGAAACTATGCTGGAGAACAAGGTATCTTGAATGAAAGAGGCTGTTGATACACTAGTCACTGGGAGGCTTAGCTTACATAACATGAGACTTTCACAATGGTAATGGAGGATCGAAAGGCCAACTTGGCTACGATATCAGTCTTGAGCCTAGTGTCAATCAATGTGGGCATTCTAGCTTGGTTATTGAAAGTCACTTAATCTAGTACTTTTTGGATCTTCTCTAGGGACACTTTTTTCTTGCTACCCCTTTTCCAACCATAGCTCCAAGCTCTCTCGTTCTTTATTCCATTCTCAAACTTTTCCTTCCCTTCGATCTTGTTAGCCCATGGCAAAATATAGTGTACATAAATTCAGTTTAGTATAGCTCTTCGTGATTGAGATTGAAGTATCAAAAGTGAGGATGTTATTGTTAGATCCTCCATTCATGTTGAAATCTGAATTATACTATCGCTCTCATGGGAACGAACCTCCGCGTGAAAACTAACTCCATCTCTTTGATGCTAGATTGACTAGATCTTGGATTCAAGTTAGGCAAGGAAAGAAACCCACTACAACTCCTTGAGGAGTTTTTGTTACAAGTGTTGAGTGACAAACGTAGCAAAAGCACTTTGTAGGATTCACATTGTTTCTGTGTAGCTGCTGTGTTATTGATTTTGTTGATTTCAATAGGATCAAGTTTCAATCTCATTCCCTGTATTGCTTAGATTAGATCAATAATTATCTACAATTTGTAAGCATTAAAGAAAGAACTGAAATAGACTGTAGAATGTAGGAATTCAAATTTTGATAGATCCAGATTGAAGTTGAACATCCAATATGAGTAGGATCCAGATTAGGTCATTGATGTGCCAACTGACAAGTGGGGTACATCACCATTGCACCATCATTGCACTACAACCGGTAGAGTGAGAAGAGGAGCAGACCCTGTCGGTTGTGAATCTGCTACATTAGAGATCGTAGGGACAAGATTAACAAACATTGGCATCGCCGCTCCTGATAATCTTTTTCCATCTTGATTAAGTATTCGTTTCAATTAGTTTATTTTTCGATTCTCAGAGTTTTTGTTTGCCTGACGTGTTTTTGCATTCATTGATTTTCTACCAACACGCATTGCATCTGCAAACATCATTTGATCCACACCCAACCACGCACGATTCTAAAAACCCACCGCCCCACCGCCCTCTACCTCTCTTGCATTTTTTTTCAGGGGAGGAGGACCTGTTGGTTGAAACCCTGCTTGAACCACCGCTTGCACCCGCCGCTTAAATCCCATCCGACGTGCACCCACCAACAAGCTAAAAATTGTGTCCAACGACCTCCTGTCCGACGTGCATCCGACGACTTTAAAAATTTTTTTGTGTCCAATGACCTCCTTTCTGACGTGCATCCGACGACCTTAAAAAAAAAATTTCGAGTTGCATCCGCCAGAGTTCCATCCGATGTTGCATCCGTCAGAGCTACATTTCACAATTTCCATCCGCTACTATTACATCCAAAGATTGCAGCTGATACTGTTGCATCCAATAGTGCTTTTGCACTAATTCCCATCCAAGATATTCTGTCCAATGATTGCATCCGATGACATTCTGTCCGACATGCATCCAACGACCATTTCATACAAATTCCATTCGAGGTAGTTGCATCCGACACTGTCCTTACACTCTTTCATTTGACACTATCACTAGTTTTTTATTCAACAAGCTCTGCTCCGATCTGACAGACCTTTGTACAATGCCATTGTACATTGTAGAATTAATCTCATTTGTAACGAATATTTCCATTGGTAGAAACCTTATGGTGTACATTTTAAAATGACTTCATGCTTTTCAAGCTTCTCTTGACACACAATGAGATTGAAAACTCAAAATGAGCTTGTGTTCCTTATGAATTGGTCTACTTTGACTAGAGTTGTGATTGCAATTTGCATCCACCAAAGTGCAGCGTATAATCAAGACTGAAGCATCAATGATCTTTCAAACCTCAAGCTCATTTCTAGCTTGGACTAATGAATCTCTTGTACATAAATGAAGCTAGCAAAAATTCATCAATAAAAGTAATATCCTATCGACTACTCTACATTGAGTGTGTTTTTGTGTACATGTAGTGGACAGTCCACGCGTGTGAAAATCAACATGGTATCAGCCATTTTCCTAGCTATCTTGTTCAATCTTGGATCAAAAGAGATCAAAAGGACATTGATTGGGTCTGACCTGGTACTGTACGGAATCAGGTGCTCAGACACGTGTGAGGAACATCCAATTTCAGTTTGGAAGTTCTCTCTCATGTTTGATCTATTTATTTTGCTTGATAGCTTGTTTTGAAGCTATTTTTGTCTAGTTTCTGTTGCAATCAGTTTCATTCCATTTGGTTGAGCCAATCAAAAGTTATAAGCTTTTGAAGAGGGTTAGGTAGGGCACCTAGACCTGGGTGGACACATTTGGTTTGGTCAAGAGATTGCTTGGTTGATCCAAAATCACAGTTGTATGCTTGCCAATCTCATCTATATGTGATCTAGGCACTGTTTTGAGATCTTAGCCATTTTGTTTCATGGAATATCATTGTATTTGAGTCAAATTTGGTTTCTTAGTGTATTTCGCACGTGCTAAGAGTGTTGGATCCTAACTTTGCCTATACTCCATTTGATGTGAAATAGATCTTGTTTTAGAGAGATTTGTGTAGCTAGTGAGAATCAATTCACAAATTGTTGTAAGGTCTTTCTTAGGAGGAGATAGTACTCAATTATTGGATCCTATTGAAAGTGTGTAACAACATTTATTGTTCATCATCTGAGGTTCAAAAATACAAAAAGAGAGCTAGGATGGCTCTCCACTACATTAAGATGAATGTCTCTAATGAGATATTGAGGGAGATAGGTACTTGTACAACAACCAAAGAAGCTTGGGATTGTCTCAAGACTATCTATGAGGCTAAGAATACCTCTAGGCTTCTCACTCTTAGGAATCAAATCTTTCAAAGTAGCCAAAAGAGTGATGAGAGTGCATCTAGTTATGTTTTGAGAGTAAAAGATATTCATAGAGAGCTTGCTTGTATTGGTGATTCCATCAATCAAAATGAGCTAGTTCAAGTCATTCTCAATGGCTTGAGAAGTGAATTTGATAATCTTGTCCAATCCTATGCCATTAAGGAGGAGCTACCAAGTTTGGAGGCTCTCCAAAGTGTGCTAATTTCAGAAGAATGAAGACAAGAGTATAAGCTCTTGAGGATGGACAAGCTTTCTCTCACTCATAATGATGGCAAAGCTCTTTTTGCCAAGGATAAGCACAAAGAGAGGAGCAAGAACCAACATCAACAATCCTCAAGCAAGGACAAAGTCAAATCCAAAGACAAAGATGAGGAGGAAGATGATTCCTCTAATGCTTCATCATCCAAGCTCAAGAAGAAGAAGAAGATCAAGTGCTTTTATTGTGGCAAGAAAGGTCATCATGCCACCAATTGCTTCAAAAAGAAGAATCAACTC
This sequence comes from Diphasiastrum complanatum, assembly GCA_029204225.1. NCBI lineage: Eukaryota > Viridiplantae > Streptophyta > Lycopodiopsida > Lycopodiales > Lycopodiaceae > Diphasiastrum > Diphasiastrum complanatum. Next base: position 29,904,046 of record CM055113.1, on the reverse strand, counting down.
AAGCAAGCCAATATTACCAATGAGAAGGAAGACACTATTGCAAGTGATCGAGAGGGATCTCTTATGGTCTCTAGTTTCTCATCTACTCCTTTCAAAAAGGACGGCCTATGGTATATTGATAGTGGAGCCTCTTCACATATGTGTAGCTCAAAGGACTCTTTCTCTTCTATTGCACCTTATGATGGAGTGAAGAAATCAATATACACTGCAAATGATTTTGAATGTCCTATTGAAGGCATAGGGAACATTCCCTTGAAGCTTGCATCCTCTAAAGTTCTTTCTCTCTCTAGAGTTCTTTATGTACCTAAGCTTACCAAGAATCTTGTTAGTGTTGGCCAATTGCTTGATAATGGCCTTGATGTAAAATTCAATGTTGATACTTGCACTATCAAGAAGAATGATGAGATACTTGCATTAGGATCTAGATGTGGTGCATCTATAAACTAGATCCAAATGAGTATGTGAATGCTTGTAATGTTGCTCTTGTGAACAAGCTCTCTATGGAGGAATTATGGCATAGGAGGTTGGGACATCCCAACTACAAATCCATGCTCTCTATGATCAAAGAATCCAAAGCTATTGGCTTGCCAAAGTCATTCTCCAAGAAGATCAAGCCTTGTGAGGCTTGTGCTATTGCTAAATCTCACAAAAAGCCATTTACAAGATCTTCTATCAAAAGCAAGCATCCTTTGGAGTTAATCCACTCGGATGTGCATTTCTCATCAACTACAGGCAAGGGAGGAGCCACTTGTTTTGTTACTTTCATTGATGATTACACAAGATTCACTTGGATATATCTTCTTGCTTCAAAATCTATGGTGTTTGATCATTTCCTTATGTTCAAAGCTTATGTAGAGAAGCAATTCTCATTCAAGATTAAAGCTCTTAGAAGTGATGGAGGTGGGTGAATATATCTCCAATAAATTTCAAGACTTTTGTGAGCTTGAAGACATTAAAAGAGAGTTTTCTTGTGCCTACTCTCCATCTCAAAATGGAGTGGCCAAGAGAAAGAATAGATCTCTATGTGAATGTGCAAAATCTATGCGAATTGAGGCATCTTTGCCCAAAGATTTTTGGGGGAGAAGCCATTAATTGTGCAAATTATCTTTGCAATAGGCTCCCACATATAGCTCTTGGAGGAAAGTCACCATATGAAATCTTAGTTTTGAATAAGCCTAAGGCTGATCACCTTAGAGTTTTTGGATGCTTATGCTTTGTCCATATTCCCTTGGAAACAAGGAAGAAAGAAGATCCTAGTGCATGCAAAGGGATCATGGTTGGATACTCATCCACCAAGAAGGCCTATAGAGTCTTTATACTCTCTACTTCTCAAGTTATTGAAAGTAGAGATGTTGTCTTTCATGAAGATCAACACTCATCATTTGAAGAGGCCGAGATCAAGAAATCTTATGGATGCATCATCATTTATTGATTTTGAAGACAATCATGATGTGATGGGGTCGAGATTTGGAAGAAGACTCTCCTCAAATTTTTCACCAAGAAGATCCATGAGAGATAGATCCGAGCCTAAGAGGCTCTCATATGTTTGACAAAGGCAAACAAGTGGATCTTGATTCCACTAATTATGTTTTTTATGTCTCTCATAAGAGCCAAAGAATGTACAAGAGGCACTCAATACCAAGGAGTGGTAATGATGCCATGAAGCAAGAGTATGATGCATTGATCACCAACAATACTTGGGGAGCTTGTGGATCCTCCTTCCAACAAGCATGTGATTGGTTGCAAGTGGTATTTCGGATCAAGTTCAATCATGATGCACCATCAACAAGCATAAAGCAAGATTATGTGCCAAAGGATTTGCTTAAATCCATGGTCTTGATTATGAGGAGACCTTTGGCACCCGTTGCAAAGATGGTGACAATAAGAATTCTTATTGTCTCCTTACTTGTTTTTTCAAGTAAAAGGTGTTCCATTAGATGTATCCAATGCTTTTTCTAAATGGTTGATCCTTGATGGATGAGATCTATATGGAACAACCTCAAGGATTCATCAAGGATGAGTCCAAAGTGTGCTTGCTCTTCAAAAGTCTTTATGGAGCTCAAGCAAGCACCAAGATCATGTATTCAAGGACTATAACTCTTTTCTTATCTCACTAGGATTTACTCTTAGTGACTATGACCTTCCATGTATCTAAAGTTTGATTGATAGCAATATTTCAATTCTTCTAATTCATGTTGATGACATTTATTCTTTGTGGAAGTTGTATCAAGCTAGTTGGATGAACCAAGCTAGCACGTTGGATGTGAGTTTAAAAATTGCAAGATCTAGGAGAGATACTTACATCCTAGGCCTAGAAATTGATTTTAATGAAATGCATGTATTTTATGCCATCTGATGATGCCACTCTATGTTGATAAAAAATTCCATATGGAAAATTCTAAGAGCATAGATACTCCAATGGAGCAAATTGTAAAAGATCCTAATAAAGGTGATGAAAGATCCTTGAGGACATCACACTTTTTAGGAGTCTTGTAGGCTCCTTGATTTGGCTTACCATTACTAGGCCCTGATCTTAGTTTTGTGTGCCTCAAATTGAGTCAATTAATGCCAAGAACCTAAGATCCATCATTGAAGATGGCCAGAGAGGATTTTAAGATATGTATCTTCATCTTGTGATTATGGTCTACGCTTATAAGTTGAAGATCTATCCATTATTGGCTACTCGATTTCGGACTTATGCAGTGACACAAAATGGATCGAAAGTCTATTAGTGCATACACTATCTCTCTTGGAGGCTGATCTAATATTTTGGCTTTCCCAAATGCAAGAGTACTATATCTCTCTCTTCATGTGAGGCCGAGTACAA